>JAXCGZ010000260.1:0-95844 GCA_037179515.1 Halocaridina rubra
ATTATATATATATATATATATATATATATATATATATATATATATATATATATATATATATATATATATATATATATATATATATATATATATATATATATATATATATATATATATATAAAGTAAAAATTGGCCCATAAATAAAATGCAAAAAGAAGTGAAGATGTACTATATATTATGACTGGAGTCCAGTCAGAATATATAGTACATCTTCGCTTCTTTTTGTGTTTTATTCATGGGATCTTGTTTTCCTTTATATTGTGCTGTGATATAACAGTTTATTTTGCATATATATATATATATATATATATATATATATATATATATATATTTATTTATTTATTTATTTATATATATATATATATATATATATATTTATTTATTTATTTATTTATTTATTTATTTATTTATTTATTTATTTATTTATTTATTTATTTATTTATTTATTTATTTATTTATTTATTTATTTATTTATTTATTTATTTATTTATTTATTTATTTATTTATTTATTTATTTATTTATTTATTTATTTATTTATTTATTTATTTATTTATTTATTTATTTATTTATTTATTTATTTATTTATTTATTTATTTATTTATATATATATATATATATATATATATATATATATATATATATATATATATATATATATATATATATATATATATATATATATATATATATATATATATATATATATATATATATATATATATATATATATATATATATATATATATATATATATATATATATATATATATATATATATATATATATATATATATATATATATATATATATATATATATATATATATATATATATATATATATATATATATATATATATATATATATATATATATATATATATATATATATATATATATATATATATATATATATATATATATATATATATATATATATATATATATATATATATATATATATATATATATATATATATATATATATATATATATATATATATATATGCAGTGATCCCTCGTTTATCGCGGAGGTTAGGTTCCAGGTCCGACCGCGATAGGTGAATTTCCGCGAAGTAGTATCACCCTCTATGTACATAGGTATTTTACATTTATTTTTACGTTTACTGTATAAATCCTTCCTGTACTGTTAACAAACCACCCTTTACTTCATAGATAACAGAATGCAAGCATAAATTTATATGAAAGGGATGGATAAACTTATTGTGAATGAGGTGGTAATGGCTTGACATACTCATGTACATAGGTATTTTACAATTATTTTTATGTTTATTGTATAAACCCTCCCTGCACTTTATAAATAACAGCATGCAATGTAAATTTATAGGAACGTGATAGGTAAACTTACCGTGAATGAGGTGGTAATGACGTTTGTAGACTTCAGAGGAAATTATTCCGCAGCCAATAACAGCTTTACGGCTGCTTTTTGCGAGCGAAGAACATGGTAATGGGGAGTTGCTGTCGCTGTTTCTTCTTTTGTTTGAAGATGGTCTTGTAAGGAATCATGGCATCGTCGAGAAGATTGCAGAAGGTCACCGAACGAACCATATTATCGTCATGTACCTGTGAGAGTTGTTGGATTGCTTACACATGTTCATACATGGCTGCCAAACGTTCGAGTGTAAGGCCAGGTTCTTCAATTTCTTCGTGCGTTTCCTCAAGATCTTCTTCTTCCTCGTCTTCGCTCGCAGATTTTGTCATTTCTTCCAAGTCTAATCAGTCAAAGGCTGCGAGTGGCAGTCAATCAGTTCATTCACATTTTCGTGAGTCATATCTTTAAAGCCTTTTCCTCCTAGCAATGCAGCCAATTTCACAGCTTTCGCAACTGCCGAGTTATGGACTTCGTCAGGAGCAAATCCCTTGTAGTCGTGGATGACTTCGGGCCACAACTGCTTCCAGCTGGCATTGATTGTGGCTGGCTTCATGTCTTTGATTGCATTCTGAATATTTTGAAGGCATGTGGCAATCGTGTAATTACGCCAGTACGTCTTCATTGAGAATTCTTTGTCCGAATCCATGGATTCAACCAGGTTCGCCAGGGCATTTCATGTGTAGAGGGCCTTGAACGCACGAATAACGCCTTGATCCATACGCTGACTCAGTGACGTCGTATTCGGTGCCAGGAACTCTACTTGGACACCGTTATATTTGAGATTAGTTGCGTGGCCACCAGCATTATCCATCAAAAGAAGGACTTTAAATTCAAGGCCTTTTTCCGCAAGATAAATTTTGACCTGAGGGATAAAGCATTGGTGAAACCAGTCTGATGTGAGGCTTTTCGTGATCCAGGCCTTAGGGTTATGCATCCAATACACTGGCAGCAGATTCTTGTTTTTATTCTTCAAAGCCCTAGGGTTCTTTTACTTGTAGATAAACCCGGGCTTTATCATGAAGCCCGCAGCATATCCGCACATGATGAGGGTAACGCGATCTTTGTGTGCTTTAAATCCCTGGGCTTTACCTTCTTTCTTGAAGAGAAAAGTGCGAGACGGCATTCTCTTCCAAAATAACCCAGTCTCATCCATGTTGAAGATTTGCTCAGGAGCATAGTCCCTTTCGGCGATAATTTTCTTGAAGCTGTTGTTCACGTAATCTTCTGCTGCAGCTGTATCTGCAGAGGCAGCTTCGCCATAAACCAAAACGCTTTTTAGGCCATATAGTTTTTTAAATTTGGCGAACCATCCCTTGCTTGCCACGAACGATTGTATCCTTGGTGGAGAATCGCTGGAGGGTCCTGGTTGTGGGTCGTCGATATCTTCTCTCCCCTCCTCCTCTCCACGGTCGCCACTGTCGTCGTCGGGTTCGTTTGCAGCGAATGTCTCGTACAGCTTCTTTGCCTTTGTTTGTATGATATTGCTGTCTATGCTGATGTTCTTCTTTCTGCAATCAGCAATCCACAGGGCCAAAGCAGATTCCATCTGCACTATTATCTTATTGTGGGATGTTACGACCCCCTTGGCTGCTTTATTAAAAGAAATAGTTGCCGTTTTCCTGATATTTGCCTCGTCCTTTTTGATGTAGCGAACAGTAGATTCATTGAGGCCAAAAGAACGGCCGACATCCGCAAACCTTTTTCCTTCTTTCAGCATATCTAGCAGTTTCATCTTATCCGTCATGGTTAACAGCTTCCTTTGCTGCTTAGGCTCACTACGAGAAGCCTTAGAAGATGAAGGACGTTTGGGAGGCATTGCAAAGGTTGAAATACATGAGTAAAAAAATCACAAGCAAAACGTATGAATAAGCACAACGCGAATGGCGCACATATGAGTTAGACTGAACGAGTGAGGCGAGACAATGGAAGATGGTGGGAGAATCAAACTTCAATCAAAAAGCCAATCAGACCCCATGAAACAGAACATGCAGGAAAACAATTTTGTGATTCGTCATCTCCCACCCTTTCATCCAATAGCATTTCATGAACTATCTCACTTTGGTGCGAGCCTTTGCGTTTTCCAAGACGCCAATACATTGTATTTATTCTTAGGCTAAGAAATACATTTTTTTATCAATAAAATCATGAAACTACAGGAAATTTTAATATATGCTAGCTCACGTAGGTGCGACCCTTTGCGTTTTCCGAAACGCTGATACCGGTATCGTATTTTACATGGTGCAGAGTTACATGTTCAAATTTATGTTTTTTTTTACTATTTCTTACTGTTTTATAATTTGTAGGCTGGGAAACACATTTTTTTTATCAATAAAATACTGAACAATTTTTTTTTCAATAAAATAATGAAAGTACTGAAAAAATTTTTCTTAAAATTTTAATATTTTCACATATACCCAGAAAAAAAAAATCGCCAAAAGTAAACCGCGATACAGTGAATCCGCGATACGTGAACCGCGATATAGCGAGGGATCAGTGTGTATATATATATATATATATATATATATATATATATATATATATATATATATATATATATATATATATATATATATATATATATATATATATATATATATATATATATATATATATATATATATATATATATATATATATATATATATATATATATATATATATATATATATATATATATAAAAGTGATCCTTCGCAGGATCGCGTTTCTTGGCTCTCGTTTTCACTACCACGGTATTTTTTTGGCAATTTTTTTTTTTGGGGGGGGAATACGTAAAAATATTAAAATATTAAAATAATGAAAATTCTCAGTAATTTAATTTTTTTTATTGATAAAAACATATTTCATTATCTAATTGATAAAAAAAATTTATTTCCCAGCCTACGAATAATAAAACAGTATAAAATAATAAAAAACATAAATTTAGATATACGTACTTACAGTATAGCTCACAGTATTGCATCATGTGAAATAGTGTCTGATAGCGTACTATGTATTGGGGTCGCAGCTACGTGAGCTAGCATATATATTTATATTTCCTGTAGTTTCATGATTTTATTGATAGAAAAACGTATTTCTTAGCCTAAGAATAATAAAACAGTAAATAATAGTAAAAACATAAATACTAACAGCATTACAACATGTAAAATACGATACCGCTATCAGCGTTTCGGACAAAGGCTCGTTCAGTCTAACTCACGTGTGTGCCATTCACGTTATGCTTATTAATACGTTTTGCTTGTGTCTTTTTACTCGCATATATTAACCTTTGCAATGCCTCCCAAGCATCCTTCATCTTCTAAGGCTTCTTGTAGTGAGCCTAAGCGGCAAAGGAAAATGTTAACCATAATAGATAAGGTAAGTTTACCTATCATGTACATATAAATTTACGTTGCATGCTGTTATTTATGAAGTAAAGGGTGGTTTTTTAACAGTGCAGGGAGGGTTTATACAGTAAACGTAAAAATAATTGTAAAATACCTATGTACATGAGTATGTCATATAAATTTACGCTTGCATGCTGTTATTTATGAAGTAAAGGTTGGTTTGTTAACAGTACAGGGAGGGTTTATACAGGTTATACGGTGTAAGCGTAAAAATAAATATAAAATATCTATGTACATATAGGCTGATCCTACTCCGCGATTTTCCTGTCTCGCGCCGGGTCCCGGAACCGAACCCTCGCGATAATGGAAGGAACACTGTGTATATATATATTTATATATATATACAGTACATATATATATACAGTGATCCCCCGCTGTCTCTTGTTTTCACTGTACCACGGTTTTTTATTTTGGAAAATTATTATTTTATTTTTTGGGTATATGCAGTAATATTAAAATATTAAAAAAAAATTCTCAGTATTTTAATTTTTTTTATTGAAAAAAACATATATCACTATCTAATTGATAAAAAAAATTTATTTCCCAGCCTACAAATAATAAAACAGTAAAAAATAGTAAAAAACATAAATTTAGATATACGTATGTACAGTATAGCTCACAGTAGTGCATCATGCGAAATAGTGTCCAATAGCGTACAATGTATTGGGGTCGCAGCTACGTGAGCTTGCATATATATTTATATTTCCAGTAGTTTCATGATTTTATTGAAAAAAAACGTATTTCTTAGCCTAAGAATAATAAAACAGTAAAAAGTAGTAAAAAACATAAATTCTAACAGTATTGCAACATTTAAAATATGATACCACTATCAGCATTTCGTACAAAGGCTCATTCAGTCTAACTCACGAGTTCGCCGTTCACGTTGTGATTATTAAACGTTTTACTTGTGTCCGATAGCGTACAATGTATTGGGGTCGCAGCTACGTGAGCTAGCATATATATTTATATTTCCAGTAGTTTCATGATTTTATTGATAAAAAAGCGTATTTCTTAGCCTAAGAATAATAAAACAGTAAAAAATAGTAAAAAACATAAATACTAACAGTATTGCAACATGTAAAATACGATACCGCTATCAGCGTTTCGGACAAAGGCTCGTTCAGTCTAACTCACGTGTGCGCCGTTCACGTTGTGCTTATTAATACGTTTTACTTGTGATTTTTTTACTCTCATATTTTAACCTTTGCAATGCCTTCCAAGCATCCTTCATCTTCTAAGGCTTCTTGTAGTGAGCCTAAGCGGCAAAGGAAAATGTTAACCATAACAGATAAGGTAAGTTTACCTATCACGTGCATATAATTTTACGTTGCATGCTGTTATTTATAAAGTAAATGGTGGTTTTTTAACAGTGCAGGGAGGGTTTATACAGTATACTTAAAAATAATTGTAAAATACCTATGTACACGAGTATTTCATATAAATTTACGCTTGCATGCTGTTATTTATGAAGTAAAGGGTGGTTTGTTAGGAGGGTTTATACAGTTTATGCGGTGTAAACGTAAAAATAAATTAAAATATCTATGTACATATTGGCTGATCCTGTTTCACGATTTTCCTGTCTCGCGCCGGGTCCTGGAACCAACCCTCGCGATAATAGAAGGAACACTGTATATATACAGTGTTCATTCGATTCTCGCGAAGGTTCGGTTCTGGGACCCGGCGCAAGACAGGAATTTCGCGGATTAGGATCACCCTATATGTACATAGATATTTTATTTTATTTTTACGTTTACGCTGTATAAACTGTATAAACCCTCCCTGTACTGTTAACAAACCACCCTTTACATCATAAATAACAGCATGCAAGTGTAAATTTATATGAAATACTCATGTACATAGGTATTTTACAATTATTTTTACGTTTACTGTATAAACCCTCCCTGCACCGTTAAAAAACCACCCTTTACTTTATAAATAACAGCATGCAACTTAAATTTATATGTACGTGATAGGTAAACTTACCGTGAATGAGGTGGTAATGAGTTTTTAGACGCCAGAGGAAATTATTCCGCAGCCAATAACAGCTTTACGGCTGTTATTCATTGAGGCCAAAATAGCAGCCGACATATTTAAGAGTTTCACCTTATCTGTTATGGTTAACATCTTCCTTTGCCGCTTAGGCTCACTACCAGAAGCCTTAGAAGATGAAGGATGCTTGGGAGGCATTGCAGAGGTTGAAAAAGTGAAGAAAATAAATCACATGCACAACGTATTAATAAGCACAACGTGAATGGCGCACACGAGTTAGACTGAACGAGTGAGGCGAGACAATGGAAGATGGTGGGAGAACCAAATTGCAATGAAAAAGCCAATCAGACCCCATGATACAGATCTCTCACTCTTTCAGCCAATAGCATTCCATGAACTATCTCGCGTGGTATCGTATTTTACATGGTGCAATACTGTTAGTATTTATGTTTTTTACTATTTTTTACTGTTTCAATATTCTTAGGCTAAGAAATACGTTGTTTTATCAATAAAATCATGAAAATACTGGAAATTTTAATATATATGCTAGCTCACGTAGGTGCGACCCAATACATTGTGCGCTATCGGACAGTATTTCACATGATGCAATACTGTGAGCTATATATCTAAATTTATGTGTTTTACTATTATTTTACTGTTTTATTACTCTTAGGCTAGGAAATACTTGTTTTATCAATAGAATATTAAAAATTTCAATATGTATTATCTCATGTAGGTTCGACCCTTTTTGTTTTCCAAAATGCTGATACTGGTATCGTATTTTACATGGTGCAATTCTGTTAGTATTAATGTTTTTTACTATTTTTTACTGTTTTATTATTCTTAGGCTAAGAAATGCGTTTTTTTATCAATAAAATCATGAAACAACTGGAAATTTTAATATATCCTAGCTCACGTAAGTGCGACCCTTTGCGTTTTCTGAAACACTGATACCGGTATCGTATTTTCTATGGTGCAGAGTTACATGTTTATATTTATATTTTTTTACTATTTCTTACTGTTTTATTATTAGTAGGCTGGGAAATAATTTTTTTTTATCAATTAAATAATGATATTATTTTTTCAATAAAAAAATTAAAATACTGAAAATTTTTATATATTAATATTTTTGCATATACCCTCCAAAAAAAAAATTGCCCTAAAAAATTGCGGTACAGTGAATTCGCGAGGCAAGAAGCGCGATAGAGCGAAGGATCACTATATATATATATATATATATATATATATATATATATATATATATATATATATATATATATATATATATATATATATATATATATATATATATATATATATATATATATATATATATATATATATATATATACAGTGTTCCCCCCCATACCACGGTAGTTCAGTTCCGGGACCCTGCGCGAACCAGGAAATCCGCGGAGTAGGATCAGCCTATATGTACATAGATATTTTAATATATTTTTACTCTTACACTGTATAAACCCTCCCTGTACTGTTAAAAAACACCCTTTGCATTATAAACAACAGTAAGCAACGTAATTTTGTATGAAAGTGATAGGAAAACTTACCGTGAATGAGGTGATGATGACTTGACATACATAGGTACAGTATTTTACAATAATATTTACGTTTACGTAAAATAGCGGCCGACATCCACAACTTTTTTCCTTCTTTCAACATATCTAAGAGTTTCACTTTATCTACAATGGTTAACATTTTCCTTTGCCGCTTAGGCTCACTACAAGGAGCCGTAGAAGATGAAGGATGCTTGGGAGGCATTGCAAAGGTTAAAATATGCGAGTAAAAAAATCACAAGCAAAACATATTAATAATAATAAGCACAACGTGAATGGCGCACACGAGTGAGGCAAGACAATGGAAGATGGTGGAAGCCTATGTCCGAAACGCTGATAGCGGTATCGTATTTTATATGTTGCAATACTGTTAGTATTTATGTTTTTTACTATTTTTTACTGTTTTATTATTCGTAGGCTATGAAATACGTTTTTTTTATCAATAAAATCGTGAAACTACTGGAAATATAAGTATATATGCTAGCTCACGTGGCTGCGACCCCAATACATTGTATGCTATCGAACACAAGCAAAATGTTTAATAAGCACAACGTGAACGGCGCACATGTGAGTTAGACTGAACGAGTCTTTGTCTGAAACGCTGATAGCGGTATCGTATTTTACATGTTGCAATACTGTTAGTATTTATGTTTTTTACTATTTTTTACTGTTTTATTATTCTTAGGCTAATAAATACGTTTTTTTATCAATAAAATCATGAAACTACTGGAAATATAAATATATATGCTAGCTCACGTAGCTGCGACCCCAATACATTGTCCGCTATCGAACACTATTTCGCATGATGCAATAATGTGAGTTATACTGTACGTACGTATATCATTCAGTTATTAGTACAATGTATATTAATTTAAAATTCATTTACCTATTTGATGATTGTACAAAATCTATTGTATTTATTCATTGTAATTTGGACCAAATATTCCTTTTGTAAAGATTATACTGTACATTTGAAAAGAGGTGGCCAATAAACGTATCTATCTATCTACATTTATGTTTTTTACTATTTTTTACTGTTTTATTATTCGTAGGCTGGGAAATAAATTATTTTTATCAATTAGATCATGAAATGTTTTTTTTTTTTTCAATAAAAAAAATTTAAATACTGAGAATTTTTTTTTTTTATATTTTAATATTTTTGCATATGCCCATAAAATAAAATAATAATTTATGAAAAAAAAAACCGGGATACAGTGTGAACGCGAACCAAGAAATGCGAATAACCGGGGGAACACTGTATATATATACAGTGATCCTTCGCTGGATCGCGTTTCTTGGCTCGCGTTTTCAATGTACCACGATTTCTTTTTGGCAATAATTTGTTTTTTCCATTTTGGGTATATGCAAAAATATTAAAATATTAAAAAAAAAAATTTCAGTATTTTAATTTTTTTATTGAAAAAAACATATTTCATTATCTAATTGATAAAAAAAATTTATTTCCCAGCCTACGAATAATAAAGCAGTAAAAAATAGTAAAAAACATAAATTTAGATATACGTACGTACAGTATAGCTCACAGTATTGCATCATGCGAAATAGTGTCCGATAGCATACTATGTATTGGGTCGCAGCTACGTGAGCTAGCATATATATATTTCCAGTAGTTTCATGATTTTATTGATAAAAAAACGTATTTCTTATCCTAAGAATAATAAAACAGCAAATAATTGTAAAAATATAAATACTAACAGCATTGCAACATGTAAAATACGATACCGCTATCAGCGTTTCAGACAAAGGCTCGTTCAGTCTAACTCACGTGTGTGCCGTTCACGTTGTGCTTATGAAATGTTTTGCTTGTGTCTGATAGCGTACAATGTATGGGGTCGCAGCTATGTGAGCTAGCATATATATTTATATTTCCAGTAGTTTCATGACTTTATTGATAAAAAAAACGTATTTCTTAGCCTTAGAATAATAAAACAGTAAAAAATAGTAAAAAACCTAAATACTAACAATATTGCAACATGTAATATACGATACCGCTATCAGCATTTCGGACAAAGGCTTGTTCAGTTTAAGTCACATGTGCGCCGTTCACGTTGTGCTTATTAATACGTTTTGCTTGTGATTTTTTCACTCGCATATTTTAACCTTTGCAACACCCTGTACAGTATAACTCACAATATTGCTTCATGCGAAATAGTGTCCGATAGCTTACAATGTATTGGGGTCGCAGCTGCGTGAGCTAGCATATATATTTATATTTCCAGTAGTTTCATGATTTTATTAATAAAAAAAAAGTATTTCTTAGTCTAAGAATAATAAAACAGTAACAAATAGTAAAAAACATAAATACTAACAGCATTGCAACATGTAAAATACGATACCTGTATCAGCGTTTCGGACAAAGGCTCGCACCTACGTGAGATAGTGTCCAATAGCGTACAATGTATTGGGGTCGCACCTACGTGAGCTAGCATATATATTAAAATTTCCAGTAGTGTCATGATATTATTGATAGAAAAACGTATTTCTTAGCCTAAGAATAATTAAACAGTAAAAAATAGTAAAAAACATAAATACTAACAGTATTGTAACATGTAAAATACGATACCGCTATCAGCATTTCGGACAAAGGCTTCCACCATCTTCCATTGTATGCCTCACTCTTTCAGTCTAACTCACGTGTGCGCCGTTAACGTTGTGCTTATTAATAGGTTTTGCTTGTGATTTTTTTACTCGCATATTTTAACCTTTGCAATGCATCCCAAGCATCCTTCATCTTTTAAGGCTTCTTGTAGTGAGCCTAAGTGGCAAAGGATAATGTTAACCATAACAGATAAGGTAAGTTTACCTATTACATACATATAAATTTACGTTGCATGCTGTTATTTATAAAGTAAAGGGTGGTTTTTTAACAGTGCAGGGAGGGTTTATACAGTAAACGTAAAAATAATTGTAAAATACCTATGTACATGAGTATGTCATATAAATTTACGCTTGCATGCTGTTATTTATGAAGTAAAGGGTGGTTTGTTAACAGTACAGGGAGGGTTTATACAGTGTAAACGTTAAAATAAATTAAAATATCTTTGTACATATATGTTGATCCTACTTCACGATTTTCCTGTTTCGCGCCGGGTCCCGGAACCGAACCTTCGCGATAATTGAAGGAACACTATATATATATATATATATATATATATATATATATATATATATATATATATATATATATATATATATATATATATATATATATATATATATATATATATATATATATATATATATATATATATATATATATATATATATATATATATATATATATATATATATATATATATATACATACAGTGTTGCCTCACTTATCGCGGTAGTTCGGTTCCGGGACCCGGCGCGAACTAGGAAGTCCGCGAAGTAGGATCCGCCTATATGTACATAGATATTTTAATATATTTTTACGTTTACACTGTATAAACCCTCCCTGCACTGTTAAAAAAACATCCTTTACATTATAAATAACAGCAAGCAACGTAAATTTTAATGAAAGTGATAGATGAAATTACGGTGAATGAGGTGATAATGACGTGACATACATACTCATTTACAATTATTCTTTCGTTTACGTACTGTATAAACCCTCCATGCACTGTTAAAAAAACACCATTTACATTATAAATAACAGCAAGCAACGTAAATTTTTATGAAAGTGATAGATAAAATTACGGTGAATGAGGTGATAATGACGTGACATACATACTCATTTACAATTATTTTTTCGTTTACGTACTGTATAAACCCTCTCTGCACTGTTAAAAAAACACCCTTTACATTATAAATAACAGCAAGCAATATAAATTTTTATGAAAGTGATAGATAAAATTACGGTGAATGAGGTGATAATGACGTGACATACATACTCATTTACAATTATTTTTGCGTTTACGAACTGTATAAACCCTCCCTGCACTGTTAAAAAAACTCCATTTACATTATAAATAACAGCAAGCAACGTAAATTTTTATGAAAGTGATAGATAAAATTACGGTGAATGAGGTGATAATGACGTGACATACATACTCATTTACAATTATTTTTTCGTTTACATACTGTATAAACCCTCTCTGCACTGTTAAAAAAACACCCCTTACATTATAAATAACAGCAAGCAACGTAAATTTTTATGAAAGTTATAGATAAAATTACGGTGAATGAGGTGATAATGACATGACATACATACTCATTACAATTATTTTTTCGTTTACGTACTGTATAAACCCTCCCTGCACTGTTAAAAAAACACCCTTTACATTATAAATAACAGCAAGCAAGGTAAATTTTTATGAAAGTGATAGATAAAATTACGATGAACGAGGTGATAATGACATGACACACATACTCATTTACAATTATTTTTTCATTTACGAACTGTATAAACCCTCCCTCTACTGTTAATAAAACACCCTTTACATTATAAATAACAGCACGCAACGTAAATTTCAATAAAAATATGAAAATACTGAAAAAAAAAATTTCAATATTTTAATAATTTTGTGTATACCCATAAAATAAAATAATAATTTATAAAAAAAAAAACCGCGATAGAGTGAGAACGCGAACCAAGAAGCGCGAATAACCGATGTAACACTGTATATATATATATATATATATATATATATATATATATATATATATATATATATATATATATATATATATATATATATATATATATATATATATATATACAGTGTTCTCCCCTTTATCGCGGTAGTTTGGTTCCGGGACCCGGCGCGAACCAGGAAAACCTCGGAGTAGGATCAGCCTTATATGTACATAGATATTTTAATTTATTTTTATGTTTACACTGTATAAACCCTCCCTGTACTGTTAACAAACCACCCTTTACTTCATAAATAACAGCATGCAACGTAAATTTATATGAAAGTGATAGATAAAATTACGGTGAATGAAGTGGTAATTACATGACATGCTCATTTATAATTATTTTTACGTTTATGTACTGTAGGAACCCTCCATGCACTGTTAAAAAAACACCCTTTACATTATAAATAACGGCAAGCAACGTAAATTTTTATGAAAGTGATAGGAAAACTTACCGTGAATGAGGTGATTATGATGTGACTTACATAGGTATTTTACAATTATTTTTACGTTTACGTAAAATAGCGGCCGACATCCACAAACTTTTTTCCTTCTTTCAACATAACTAAGAGTTTCACTTTATCTACAATGGTTAAAATTGTCCTTTGCCGCTTAGGCTCACTACAAGAAGCCTTAGAAGATGAAGGATGCTTGGGAGGTATTGCAAAGGTTAAAATATGCAAGTAAAAAAATCACAAGCAAAACGTATTAATAAGCTCAACGAGAACGGCGCACACGAGAGGTAGACTGAGCGAGTGAGGCGGCACATTGGAAATTGGAGGGAAAAGCAAACTGCAATGAAAAAGCCAATCACACCCCATGATACAGAACATATTGAAAAACAATTCTGTGATTCGTCGTCTCCCGACCTTTCAGTCAATAGCATTCCATGAACTATCTCACGTAGGTGAGAGCTGCTGGAAATATAAATATATATGCTAGCTCACGTAGGTATCGGACACTTCATATTTCACATGATGCAATACTGTGAGTTATACTGTACGTATGTATATCTAAATTTATGTTTTTTGCTCTTTTTTACTGTTTTATTATTCCTAGGCTAGGAAATACTTGTTTTATCAATAAAATAATGAAAATTTTAATATTCACTAGGTTACGTAGGTGAGAGCCTTTGCGTTTTCCGAAACATGATACTGGTATCGTATTTTTCATGGTGCGATAGTGTTAGTACTGTATTTATGTTTTTTACTCTTTTTTACTCTTTTATTATTCTTAGGCTAGGAAATACTTATTTTATCAATAAAATAATGAAAATTTTAATATTCACTAGGTCACGTAGGTGAGAGCCTTTGCGTTTTCCGAAACACTGATACCGTTATCATATTTTACGTGGTGCAATACTGTTTACTATTTTTTACTGTTTTATTATTCTTAGGCTAAGAAATAAATTTTTTTTATCAATAAAATCAAGAAACTAATGGAAATATAAATATATATGCTAGCTCACGTAGCTGTGACCCCAATACATTGTACACTATTGGACACTATTTCACATGTTGCAATACTGTGAGTTATACTGTACGTACGTATATCTAAATTTATGTTTTTTACTATTTTGTACTGTTTTATTATTCGTAGGCTGGGAAATAAATTTTTTTTCATCAATTAAATAATTAAATTATTTTTTCAATAAAAAATGAAAATACATTTTTTTTCTTCAATATTTTAATATTTTTGCATATACCCATAAAATAAAATAATAATTTATCAAAAAAAAAAACCATGATAGAGTGAGAACGCGAATAACCAGGGGAACACTGTATATCTAAATTTATGTTTTTTACTATTTTTTACTGTTTTATTATTCGAAGGCTGGGAAATGAATTTTTTTATCAATTAAATAATGAAATTTTTTTTTTTCAATAAAAAAATGAAAATACTGAAAATTTTTATTTTTTTAATCTTTTTGCATATACCCCCCATAAAAAATATATTGCCAAAAAAAATCGCGGTACAGTGAATTCGCGAGGCAAGAAACGATAGAGCGAAGGATCACTGTATATATATATATATATATATATATATATATATATATATATATATATATATATATATATATATATATATATATATATATATATATATATATATATATATATATATATATAGTAATCCCTCGCTACATCGCGATTCAGCTGCCACGAATTCAGTGCATCGTGGATTTTTTTTTCTAGATTATTTTTTTTTTTTTTTTAATGATTGTGACACGAGGACGGGCCAAAAAATAATAAGATAAAACAGCCTTTATCGGGCCAGGGCACGAAGTATACATAAAGTAAAGAGAAACAGAGATGGAGAGTGTAATGACCTGTCAGATGTGAATGGATTATAAAAGATGTGTAAAGAAATTAAGAGATAGAATGAAAGAGAAAAAGAATGATACAGAAAACGAAAGAGAAAGAGAACAAGAGACAAAAAGAGAGAAAGTACAAGAAAGCAAATGTGAAAATGAATGACAGGGATATTGGCTTGAAAATCTGTGACATATGACCTTAAAAAGCCTTTGTATCTTATTGCACATTGAGGGTTTTCATGCATTGTAAGCTGTTATGAGATGGGAAAGACATGTCACATACCAACACATAACCATAGGAACACCATGGGAGCTTGACTGGTGTCATCTTGTATTTAACCCCTTAAAGGTGGATTGTGTCAAATCATTGAAAACCAATGATGTTCACAGATGAAAACTGCCACATTTTTATTCACTCGACATGGGTTGATGTCCATTCCAAAAGGGCTTAGAGCAAGCTAAGATTTGTTGCTGGAACTTGAGGATTGGATAATTTGAAAAAATATATAAGAAACATGGCTTACAAGCCATGTTTCTTAATTTACGGCAATAATCTTAACCTAATTTTCATCGTAAGTTGGAATACACCTAACTACTAACCTAGGTCTCCCACCTATGCCACAGATAAATAATCTAAAACATAGAAACATAGTTAAAGTTCATACTCTAAGACATAAAAATAGTAAAAGTACACTATACAGTATTGCTTACCTTTACCTGTGTGGTCAGCTTATACACTGGAAGGGGCATTTTAAGGGAGGGAGAGACAGCCTTTAAAAGAGGATGAAGCTGAAGAGACTGGAGCAGATGAGTTTGGAGAGGCAACAAATTAGAAGAGGAAACCTAGCTACTCAGAAGAAGAGATGCAAATCGGAAGAGGAGGCCAAGCAACTCAGAAGAAGAGCAGCAATACAGGCCAAGCTGCCTCAAGCATTACCCACCCCTCAGGGAACATGAGAACCTGGGAGAGGCTTCTTTCATCTGGTTGATTACCTCGTCTCTTAACACATGGCACACAACAATACAATTTTTTCTATACCGAGTACCAACTCTAATGGTCATTTCCTGAAGACTCCTAGCTGCAGATTCAGAGAGCAACCCAGGAAAAACAAAATGGACGACTGCGCTGCACACAAGCAAATTTGCCAACATTACCACATACACTGTGAAAGCTCTGTTGGAGAACCCGGAACCAGTAGTGGCCTTTCTTAGGGACTTAGATGTTTTGCCAGGCAGCATAAGGAATAGCAATAACAACTGCAAGGAGAGGATCAATGTACACTAGTGCCCATAATATCACCATTAGTGCTGCATTTTGGATGAACTCTAACAAGGTCAAAAGAGTACTTTCATCCTGTCTGCTCCTCATGATACTACAGAGGAATCACGTAAAGCATTGAAACACTAATGATACTGCACAAGTAGCCCGTTGATGTGGAGTTACCTGGTCAAGAGAAGGTAATCGAAATATAAACCATGATGTTTGTGTGTAGAGTGTGTTGCAGTTTGCGAAGTACACAGGAACATTGCCATTGGATGTAAGAAATGCGGTTTAGTAAAGTTACTGGGAGCAGCATATTCACAGTCTTATCTCTGCAAGAGTTAACGGCTGTCTTTATGCATTTAACTGCTAAATCAGTGGTATCTGCTACAGCACAAAAACTAACCATCAACAAACACCCAAAAATGAAGTCTTTCAAACAGAGGCACATCACCTATAACAGTTAAGAAAAGGAGGGGCTGAGAATTGCGCACCTAATAGAAGATGAGCAGCCACTGAATGAGTATCTAGCAAGGACACAATATAATTTTCAAATTGAAACTGTGCAAGTAAATTGGAAGACTAATCACATATTGGTTTTCACTCAGTAAATGATGTCAAGTATTGGAACATCATATCAGTCTCAGTCCACCTCTTTCTATTCTATAGATCTGACTGTGTTACTGATATAACTGCACAATTATATATAATTTCGTATTCTTTTGTACATTTTCTTACTTGTACTTAAATTCTTTTATGTATATTAAAGTTTAGCAGAAAACTTTTATCTTACTATTATATAAAATTTTCAGGGGAATTTTATGAATGTACTAGTGAGCTTAATGCAGTTTTATTTGTATATAAATACTGTACTTGTTTCCAAGAATCATTTATTTAGCTTTTGTGTGTCTGTAGATTATATTTTTTATATTAAGGGAATAAATTACTATATAAGTGCAGTTAAGTTATAGCAGCATTGTACATCACAGTATCTGTTGTGATATGCAACGTTCAGGTAAGATTAAAAGTAGATTTACCCTCCTTGCATATAGTTTCGATATTCTTAAACAAAAATTTGTTACTTAATTGAAAATAAGTATGCAGTGTATAGGCTCATTTTTTACATTTAGCAATTGATGTTACTTTTGTTTTGAACTTGGAAAAAAAGTGTGGTAACAAATTTTATGATTTTTCATTTCCAGTATGTTTATTGATCTATTTATGATGTTATTTTGCATTAATGCTTTGTGTCTGCCTCTGACAGACAGTGGTTTTCATGGTCTGGATTGTGGTCTCCTTTGTCACGTTTTGTACATAGCCGTGTACCTAAGCGGTGGTATGTCAAAATTCTTTACAGATTTCTTATGAACTCTAGATTTACAGCCTAGATGTTTTGTTATATTGATGAATGATGTTTTCAGTTATACTGTGTGATATTTGCTTTGCAACTCATTCTCCTCTACCTAACTAGACTGCTGCTTTGCCTATAACATGTAGCAAGTTTTTGCCATTAAGATTTCCCTCTTTTTATTCATTTAGGAGATCATTCATTTATTAAAGAAGATGAGTAGATAGGGCTTACAGATTTTAATTTTCTCCAGCTCTTATGAGAGTTTTTGTCTTAAGAATTGCTTGAAATGAGTTGCATTTTACTTCATGAGTTTTTACAGTTACTGTCTCCTCATATCCTAGGTTCTCCTAGAAGCCTTTTTATAACAGTATATACATACACTACCACTTGTAATATAAGTAATTACTGATATTTTAAAATATATCTTGCTTAATTTTCATATTTTTTATAGTACCTGTTAGTGAGAGTAAGAAGATATCGCTAAGGGAATTCACTTCAAAGCTATTATCTTTTATTGTAGACAGGGCAAGATTATTATACTGTTATTCTTTGGGGAAGCACAATAATACTAAATTGATTATTTATTCATAAAGAACTACCTTACCCACAAAGAATTTTGAGGGGAAGATAGATATAAGGCAATCTATGATATTTTACCCACTTACAATGTGGATGACCAGAGCAGAGTGAAGGTGGTATGGGGATGGCATTGTGGGGACCCATTATTCTCATGGTGATAATGTATGGGAGACTGGGTTTATTGGTTGTGTGGTGATAGATGTGTGCACTGATATAATCACAGGGGGTGTTATGGCCATTGCATACATATGTGTTTAAATATTATTTACTGTTGTTATGGGTTATTGAAGGAAACACTCAGTTCTGGCCTTAAGGTATAATACAAGAAATGGCACGTGTGACCGACAAGGCACAAAGCTGAAGCACGACTGATTAATATTGCTAGATGCTATATAAAAGTTGTCATATAGTGTAAAATGGATCAAATATATATATATATAGGGAGGCATGGCTTAGATATATAAGAAATGAAATACTGTTTTTCTGTATACATGTTCACTCATATCCACACCTCTCTTCCTTCCCACGCTCATAGCACCATTATGAGCTGACTTTCTTTTGCATGAGTTGAGGTGAACGAAATGGGACAGTGGGGGGATTCTTTACAGGACTTTTCTGTGCCGAGTAAAGGACCACAGAGACATGGGGGAAAGTGTCAACACTAGAAGAGGGCACTGGACGGAGATGCCAACAATCACACCACCAGACTCGTCCCCTGGGAAGGCGTACCTCGTACTCCCTGGACCTGCTGCAGCCCATAACTTCTCCGACCTTGTCTCAAGTGTGGCAGCCGGTCATGAATTCGGACACGCTGGTCAACGGTCAACCTGACAAGGGAACGAGCATAGGAATCGTATTGCCTCTTGATTTGTTCAGTACGAGCGGCAGCTTGGTGGTCACAGTCCTCGGTCCAGGTTTGCCATCCCTTGGAGAAGGACTCTGGGTAGGCCGGGACACAGGAACAGAGGGGGCAGCCATACAGCACCTTGGCGGGAGAGCGACCTTGAGATGTAGGGGTGTTGCCTAGCTCTATGAGACTCCTGTCGAAGTTCTTGACAGTCGGTGTCTCCATTGGGCATCATCTTCAAAATGAGGTGCTTTACAGACTGGACCGCCAATCTGGCATGTCCATTTGATAGGGGTTAGTTGGGTGAGGACATCACATGGTGAACGCCCCAACATTCCATGAAGTCCTGGAAGTCAACACTGTTAAACGGTGGGCTTCCATCAGTCCTTAGGCAGAGGGGAACACCAACTTCTCTGGAGTATCTGCAGGACTTCAAGAGTCCTGACGACTCTTGAAGCAGTCGTGTCGGGTCCACAGGGTACGACCACAGGCCAGCCTGACAATCTGTCTGCAATTACCAGGAATGACTTCCTTGCAACCTAGAAGACATCAGCGGAGACAGACTCGAAAGGCCTCGTAGGGTGATCGTCAGATAGGAGGGGTTCCTGTTGTTGGCTGGGCTCCTGAAGAGTCCTGTTGGTTTCTGTAAAAAGGTACTGACTATGTCTACTGTGGTGATGGCATTGTAGGTAATGATGTGTCGTATGTGACAACAGTTGCCATGTTCCTTTCGGGGAGAAGGGGAAGCTCTACTGGAGCCTGAAGAGCTGTCCTGACCCTTCCTTTTTCTTGCAACATCTGTTGTAGTGGCTATCCTTGTTGAAACTGCGGCATTGCATATCCTTGGCTGGGCATCTAGGGGTCCTGCCCTAGTGACCCTTGCCGCAGTTTGTACAGGCACTGTCAGCAGCAAGGCACCTTCCTGGGTCATGCCGGCAGTTGCAGGACTGGCAGGAAGAACTGGATGAAGACTGTGTTGGTGGAGTGTGCTGGGGGAAGGCCACCTTCTGCCGTTGTTGTTCCTTCTTGTGCTCAGAAACGGCACGGAGTTGAACGGGCGAGGCATGAATAGCTGAAACAGTAAACCTTCTCTTACTTTTAGTCTGGATTCTCTTTCTCTTCGCCATAAGGTATCATCCCTATCTCATTTCTATTGCTGCTTCTTCCATCGCTGCTCTGATGAGTTGGCGTGTTGCATCCCTTCCCCACTGCTGAGGCCACATATCACTCTCTAAGCAGCCTAGTCTCACAGTTACTATGTAGAGATTTGTAGCTCATAAAGTGGTTGGTGCTGCGACGTGCTTCTTCCCATCTACCTCCAGACTCTGGAACTCTCTTCTCCTTCTGTCTTTATAAATTCTTACAACATATCTTCCTTCATAAAACGGATCTCTTATCATCTCAGGGCCTAATCCTGCAATATCTCTAAGTCCTCAGCACTTCGACTATTCTTTCAGCCTGTCCTTTTCCTGTTGTGTATCATTACTTCATCTCTGCCTTGTCCATAACCTTTTACTTTTCTTCATCTTAATATTTTCTTTGTGCCTGGGCCTTTATTGATGAGGGAATTTTCTTGCCTGTCCCGGTGTCACTCAAGAAAAAAAAAAAGTCGGGTACTTCTTCCACTGTGAGAGAAGTGTCTGAAGGGATGCCAAGTGCGTTCTCCAGAATTTATTGTAAGTCAAGAGATGCACTTACGAAGCTGTATAAGCTGTTTCTCTTGTGACAGTTTCTGAAGATCTTGTCATGACAGCAAAGTTGTGCCACCTTTGACGCCACTGGTGAAAAACTTGAAACGCGTCATCAGCTTGCAGAGTGGGTGGGCAGTATGGCTCTGGTTTGCTTGGAGGAGGAGGAGCAGCTGTGGACGTAGCCGTGAAAATAGATGTGTCAGACGGATGAACAGGAGGGCTGTGGGTCACAGGAGGAGTCGAAGGAGGTACTGGTGTATCCAGGAAATTGACGCTAACAGACAAGTCCGTCGGGGTTGTGGGGTGGTTAAGTACAGCTTGTGTGGGCAGAGCAGCTGTGCCACCCTACATGTGTGACATCTGTAGGAGTGCTGTAAATCTTGCATTTTCCTCCCAGTATCGTAAGTCGTCCTGGTGAAGTCAGCATTGCTCAGAGTCTTGTAGAATCTTCAGAAGTTGATGGACATCACCGCTGGTATCTTGTGTGGCTGTAACATTGGGAGTTAGCGTTGGTGGAAGGGAGTATGCCGCTGCCTCTGCCTCATAATGAATTTTATGTTCCTCATGAGGAGAGGTGAGGAAGTCGTACAGTTCGTCCAGGGCATGGGGAGTCTCCAGAATGGGCAGAAGGAGAATCAGCCATTGTGCAGTAGAAAAAGTCAGGTAAGGCTCAGTGAGTAAAATTCAGGAATGTAAAACAGATCTCTGGGTAAAATGCAGTGAAAAGTTCGTGGGATATGCCTCTTAATACCACGCATGAGGAAGGAGGGTGCAGGCGAACCCAGGTGGTGGTGCTCAGACGGGGAGACTCATGGCAGTTAATTGCGGCGTTGGGCAGTGAGCATCAATCATCATGCAGACATTGTAGGAAAGGGTGCGCTTCATGACTCCGTAATGGGGCAGATAAGCAGCCTTCCCCTAGCAATACTTTTATGAGAAAGCCATGATACACCACTGGGCAGGTATACACTAAGCTACACTCATTAAGACTGCAATAAAAAAAACATTGTATACTGCCCATTAATATAAAGGCGAAGTGTTGTCAGGGGGGGTCTAATGAATTGGCTGATTACACAGAGTTTGTCTCTCACTGTAAAGGAACACAGAACCTGATAACGTTCACTGGAAATACTCACTGCACCATGTTGATGTAGGTTCTTGAAGGAAACACTCGGTTCTGGCCTTAAAGTATAATACGAGAAATATATACACTGGAGCAACACAAGAGTAAATGGGAGAGACACCTGGCAAGTATGACCAACAAGGCACGAAGCTAAAACACAACTGATTATTGTTACTTGACACTATATTTCTTAGCTATATAAGAAATGAAATACTGTTCTTCTTCATATATGTTCACTTCTATATCCACATTTACTACAACTTAACATAAATTCTCCATAGAAATGAATTAATCATATTATAGCCAAATATTTTGTAAAAATATTGCAACAACCAATTTAAGGTTTGTTACTCCTTTCAGAAGAATTTCTTCCATTGGTGAAACAGCCTTCTTCATTTACCTTGGCAAGTTAGGAGCATAAGAATCCCTTAATGAAGAAATAGTATAGTACAAGGGGTCCTCGGTTTACACTTTCCTTGAGCTACAATGTTTTGTGGTCACAAGACTTCTCCCATGAGTTAGCTTGCTTCTTTTTTGATAATTTTTGACCTGTATTATGTCCCCCAAGCATAAAGCAGATTCTTCTGATGGCAGTGCTTTGAAGAAAAGGAAAGCTATCACCTTGGTACATGGAAGTGAAATTTGAGATGATGAAATGCATGAAAAGGAAAGAAACTTTACTAGTGCATTAGCATAAGTGCTTACTTAGTTGTGTTCCGACATCAAATGAAATTCAGGTTACATCACATTTCAGGAACAGAACGCTGACGTAAGTCGAGGACCCTGTATTATGTTATGTATATTAATGAGAGTAGAATACATGAGATTATATAAAGTAGTTGAAAAGTTGCCAGTGTGTGTTTGTGATGGTTGCTAAAAGTATGGGCTGTGCAAGGTAAGATGATTTACAAATGTAAATTTCACAAATATGTATACCTTTACTGGATATTTACAGTGGTGACCCCAACCCACGAACTTAATCCATTCCAAAAAAGTGTACTTGGGTTGGAAAGTTCCTGGGTTGGATTTGATTTTCCCATTGAATAGCATGTACTGTAAATCCAATTAATCCGTTCCTGGTCACCACAAATATTCATTTTAAAATTTTTCAAGTCATGAAAAGCAATAAATATAATACAGGTTATAAGCAATATACTTTGTAAAAGGAAAAGAGTATAAATAATTAAGGAAAATAAAATTAATAATAGAAATACAGTACTGTATTTACCTTTGTGGATGATTGTTGTTGGCACACATGGATGTTGGTGGAAGAGGGGAATAAATATTGGAAGGAGAGTCCCCTTCCATATAAATGCTAGGTAAGTCTTCTGATACAGGCTGTATTTTTGGTGTTTTCTCTCTCTTTTCTCCACATCCTCCTCATTGACCTCCAAGCCCAAACTTTTGCCCGTGGCCACAATTTCATTCACAATTTTGATTGCTAACTCCTGCTTGAATCCCTCGAAATCTCTATCAGTAACACAACTTGGCCAAAGTTTCCTCCAGGCAGATTTCAATGTGCAAAACGAGACCTCCTTCAATTCTTTTTCAATGAGGCCAATGCATTGGCAAAGAGACCCTTCGTATACAACTTTTTAAAATTAGAAATTACCTGCTGGTCCATGGGCTGGAGGATAGGAGTAGTGTTGGGAGGCAGAAATTTTACGTTAATGAAGTCGTAATGTATTGAAAGATCTTCTTCCACACCTGGAGGATGGGCAGGAGCATTATCCATTATGAGGAGACACTTAAGAGCCACATCATTTTCCTCATGATATTTCTTCACTGCTGGCACAAACACTTTAATCAGCCACTCTAGGAATAAAATCCGTGTTACCCAAGCCTTTGGATTTGACCTCCACATTACTGGGAGGCTAGCCTTCAGTACGTTATTGCGTTTAAAAATACACGGATTTTCAGAGTGGCAAGCTAAAAAAGGCTTGATCATACTGTCCCCACTAGCATTAGCGCACAATAAAAGGGTAAGCCTGTCTTTCATTGGTTTGTGGCCAGGCAGTGATTTCTCCTCTTCGGTAATATAGGTTCTTTTGGGCATTTTCTTCCAAAAGAGTCCCGTTTCAACACAAACACTTGTTGCAGGATATAACCTTCACTCTCGATATATTTAGCGAATTTCTTTACGTTGGAATCCGCTGCTTTTTGGTTAGAACTAGCTGCCTCTCTGTGTCTAATGATGCTATGAATCCCAGTTTGTTTACGAAGGTGTTAAAACCAGCTTTTACTGGCTTTAAATTCCTCCAGTTTAGCACCACTAGAAGTCGGAGAATTCGCTACAAAATCTTGGTGGATTTGCAAAGCTTTAGCGTATATTATGGCCTCGCTAATACTTTCGCCAACCATCTGTTTTTCATTTATCCACAACAATAATAATTTTGCTACCTCTTCTATCACCTGTGTACTTTTCTTCGTTAATATATTAACCCCCTTAGCTACGTCAGCTGCCTTTAAAATCTCCTTGTTCTTAAAAATAGTACAGATGGTGGATTTCGGCATGTTGTACTGCTTGGCAAGATGGGACACATTTTAGGTTTTTTGTTGTGTAGAATAAAGCTTTTGCAGATAAAAACGAATTGTATATTCTAAATATTCAGTATAATGTTGCACAATTACCTACTTAATATACAGGAGTGGACAGTTTTAACCGCAGGACTGTTACCAATTGGAAAGTGAAAGAACTTGATGCTCAGTGAGATTAGAAGTAAACTTAGGTTGTTAAAAACTCTGATAACAAGGAGGAGACATATGAATATTTTATTCTGTTGCTGGTAAGTGTTTGTAACACTTCATTCAGGATTTCAGTGACATACAGCACAGAAGTAAATTACAGTGTTCTTGAAATATGTTAAAGCAAGCTTTCATTGCGAGAGTAATATTGGTGACAATAAGTGGTAAGAAATTCTCTATTTATACCCAAAACCATATATTTCCCCCCTAAGTAGTGAAAGAGTTATATTCTTAGTCTAGCTGTAAATTTTAAAGCATCATATGACATCTGGTTTGGGAAGAATGCTAGCTGTAAAAAAAAAATGTGTTTAATTAAGCATTATTTAATTATGCAGTACTCTCAAACCTCGAAGTAATGGACTAATAGGGGGGACCCCTATCTGATAAATCCGATTGTCCATTAAATCTGGTTGGGGGAGCTTTAGTGGCAAAATTATATTATGAAAAGAAGAAGAATAATACTTTTAATCAACCACTACGTCAAGGACAACATCCAATGTGACGATGTAATATATCTGCACTGTAAATATAATAACTTTAATATTTATAGTTTTGTGAGAGAGAGAGATAAATGAAGTTATTTTTGCTACCATCTTACAACAGTAACAACAATAATAATGATAATAGTAATAACAATAGTAATATGTATGTTATAAGAGAGAGAGAAATGTATATGTGCTGCCATCTCATAACAACAATAATAATAGTAATAATAATAATATGTGTGATATAAAAGAGAAAGTGCAGGAAAAATTCTTTGCATCAGCATCAATTCAGTGTTTCACAACAAAAATAGTAATAAAAATGATGATAATAAGTATGATATAAAAGAGAGAGTGATAGCGAGCATGAAAAATTCTTTGCATCAGCGTCAATTCAATGTCTCACAATAATATTTGCAATAAAAATAATAATAATAATGATAAATACTAATACTTGTGATATAAGGGAGAGAGAAAAAGAAAACTGGCAGTTCCCCTGCCAATAGTATCAAATGGAGGAAAAAGAGGAGAAGCGAGAGAAGAAGAGAGGTGCTAAAAGTAAATGAACTGAATAAGAAAGAGAAAGACTGTGAGTATAAAGCTAGTGTGAGAAATGTGTGGAATGGAGTGAAAGAGAAAGTGGAGGAAGAATGGAGTTTTTTCGAGGAGGAAGTTATGAAGTGTGCAGAGGCAGTGTGTGAAAGGAGACTAGTAGTTGAAAGTTAAAGGAAAGGTAGTGAAGTTTGGAATGAGGAGATGAGTGCAGTAGTAGCTGAAAAGAACCAGGCTTTTGAGGTATGGTTGCTGATAGGTAGAGGCATACGAATGGTGTAGTGCAAAAAGAAGGTTAGCAAAGTACTTGATGAGGGAGGCAATGAGAGAAGCAGATGTAATATGGAGTAAGAGCTTGTCTGAGAATTTTGAGAGGAATAAAAAGATGTTTTTGAAGGAAATGATAAAGAGTGCAGAAAGATGAGTCTGGTAAGAAGGAGAAAGTGAAAGGAGCAGATGGGCAATTGCTATTTGATTAAATAAAGGCCAGAGAGAGATGGGCTGAGTATTTCAAAGAACTGCTAAATGAGGAAGATTAAAGAGAGGCAGATTATGGGTGTGGGAAATGAATGGAGAATACCAATAATGGGTGATGAGAATGATAAAGAAATACCAAACTAGGGGGTACATTTGGCAATGAAATCTGCTAAAGCACTAGGGATAGATGGATGTCATGTAGAATGCTTGTCAAAAGGTGGAGATGCATTAGAATGGATGATTAGGTTGTTGAATGTACAGAAGTTCCCCTACTTACGAACAACTGAGTTATGAATATTAACCCACCCATTATCTACTCATGAATTAATGTATGTATTACTGTACTGTACTGTATTATTACATTATTATTACTGTATTAAGATTCAATTACTGTATACTTTATGATTTATGTAGTAGTTAAGTGTCTTTAGCCTAAGTACTGTACAAACTGCATATGTATGTACTGTACAGTACTTTTTTTTACTCAAACACAACTAACGAACAGACTTCTTTAACCTAACTCATTCGTAAGTTTGGGAGTGTGTGTATATATTAGGAAAGAGAGGGTCCCAGTTGACTGGAAGAATGCATGTATAGTTCCAATTTATAATAAGAAAGGAGATAAGTATGAGTTTAGTAGTTTTAGAGGAATTAGATTGTTGAGTGGAGTTGGGAAGGTGTATGAAAGAGTATTACTTGAGAGAATTAGTAAAGGTAATAAGAGATTGATTGGGTAAGAACAGTGTTAGTCTAGGAGAGAAAGAGGATGTGTGGATCAGGTGTTTGTGGTAAGACAGGTGTGTGCGAAGTTCTTAGAGAAAGATAGGTATACGTTTTGGGGCTTTATGGATTTAGAGAAAGCTTATGACAGGGTTGATAGAGAGGTGTTGTGGAGTGTGTTGCAACTGTATGGAATAAGTGGACGTTTGTTGAATGCAATGAAGAGGATTTACATGAATAGTAGAGCATGTATGAGAGCTGAGAATGGTATGAGTGATTGGTTTGAGGTGAATGTAGGGCTACGTCTAAGTTGTGTAATGTCACCATGGTTGTTTAATGTGTATATTGATGGAGAGGTAAGGGAAGTATATGAAAGAGTATTAGACAGAGGTTTGGAATTAGTGGTGAGTATTGAAGGTTGTGGAAATTGCATCAGTTGCTGTTCATGGATGATACAGCACCACTGGCTGACTGAGAATGAACTGAAAAATTTGGTGACTGAGTTTGTTAGAGTGTGTGAAAGAAGGAAGTTGTCGGTGAATATTGGTAAAAGTAAAGTCATGAGATGTATGAGGAAGTGTCAGTGTGGTTGTAGTGAATGGGGAGTTGCTTGATAAAGTTGAAAATATTAAGGATCTGGGGTTGCATGCACAAGAAATGGACGAGTGTATGTGGAGGTAAGTCATAGAGTGAATGAAGTAAGTAAATGTCTAAGTGGGTTGAAAAATGTGATTACAAATAGGTATTTAGGATTGAATGCAAAGAGAAGGATATATAAAGGTTTGATTGTGCCGACAGCATTGTAAGGAGCAGAGATATCAAATGCAAGAGAGGATGAAAGTAACAAGTTGAATGTATCAAAGATGAGGTGTTTGAGAAGTATGATTGGTGTATCTAGAATAGATAGCGTAAGAAATGAGGAGGTCAGGCAGAGAACGGGCGTTGAAAGAAAGCTGTCAGTTAGGTTAGATCAGAGAGTATTGAAATGGTTTGGACACTTGTAGAAAATGAGCGATAAACGAATAGCAGAGAGAGTGCTGAATGCACAAGTAGTTAGAGTTAGGCCAAGAGAAAGACCTAGAATGAGATGGGTGGTGTGAAAAGGGCTTTGGATGCATGTGGAATGTCAGTGGGGCAGGGAAGAGGGATTTCTTGCACCTGTTAGCTCAGGGAAGTGTGAGGGGAGTTGCCACATGATAATGGGGTGGAGGTAAACCAGCTGCGGCTGTTGGGCCTCACTGTTGAGTATCCTTGCCTGTCTACCTTATGGATGACCCAAGCAGGGTGGTAGGGGGGAAATGCAACCCTTTATCCCCCTAGGAGCTAAGAGGAGTAGTTGAGGTATGTGTGGATCGTGGTGGTGAATGCGTGCTTCTTAACTCGGCCACCCCTCCTTCAAGGCCGTGTATATGTATGTATGTATGTGTGTGGCTAATACACACATACTGTGCACACTGCGAGAGAGGGAAAGAGGCTTGGGTTATATCAGTTTGGGTGGGTAGCAACCCACTGACGTTTCAACATGATAACCAACCTAACGGTGTAAGCGTACCATGCACAGCTTAATAAGTATATATGGGATAATAATAATAATGAAAATATAGCCTATGATAACAGAGAGAGAGAGAGAGAGAGAATATTCTTGCGATTCCTTCCACCAATGGTTTCGAATATGCATGTATGTATGTGTGTCTGTAATACACATACTGTACACACTGCGAGAAAAGGAAAGAGGCTTGGGTTATACCAGCATAGTGAGTAGGAACCCACTGATGTTTCAACATGATAACCAACCTAACGATCTAAGTGTGCCATGCTCAGTCTAATAAGAATTTATGGGAAAATGATAATAATAATAATAATACACATACATACATATACAGTATATGTGTGTGTGTATGTATGTCTAATAGAGCACAGTGCTGTGCTGCACTGTATTACTTAGCTATTGCTATTCATTACAGTATTATTGGGAGTCCCTGGTGTACGTGGTCCAAGAGTTACGTGTTTTTGCCAAACGACAGATGCCTATAAATTCGCAGTGAATTATTATTAAATTGCTTTTTCGACCTTGTAATGAGACTGAAACACTTGGTACGGTTTCCAAGATTTACTCAACACATTAACAAACTAGTATACTTGCAATAAAATAAACATAATAGTTTAAAGAAAAGACCCCTTTTATATACACAATGATAACTAATACACAATAAACAAAATTAAAGAAGGCATGTAACTTGGAATGGGAGCATAACATATTACAGTGATTTACATACGTTATATAATACATTCAAGAATTACAGTGAACCATCGCTATATTGTGGTTCACCTTTCGCGAATTCAGTATATTGCGGAGTTTTCGGTGAACTTTTTTTTTTTTTTTTTTTTTTTTTTTTTTTTTTTTTTTTTTTTTTTTTTTTGCGAGAATCCACAATGTGTAAATATTAAAATTTTCAGTATTTTCATTATTTTATTGAAAAAAAAAATTTCATTATTTTATTGATAAAAAAAGTGTTTCCCAGCTTAAGAATAATAAAACAGTAAATAATAGTAAAAAACATAAATTTAAACACGTAACTCTGCACCATAGAAAATACAATACCGGTATCGGCGTTTCAGAAAACGAAAAGGGTTGCACCTACGTGAGCTCGTACATATTAAAATTTCCAGTATTTCCATTATTTTATTGATAAAGTATTTCATAGCCTAAGACTAATAGAACAGTAAACAATAGTAAAAAACATATATTTAAACATGTAACTCACAGTATTGCACCATGTAAAATACTGTACGATAGCGTACACTGTATTGGCATCTTGGAAAACGCAAAGGGTAGCACCAAAGTGAGATCGTACATGGGATGCTATTTGCTGATGGGTGGGAGACAACGAATCACAGAATTGTTTTTCTGTATGTTCTGTATCTTGGGGTCTGATTGGCTTTATGATTGAAGCTTCATTCTCCCAGCATCTTCCATTGTCTCGCCTCATCCGCTTAGTTTACTCACGTGTATGTCGTTCACGTTGTGCTCATGATTTTGTGAAACTCATATTTCAACCTCTGCAATGCCTCTCAAGCGTCCTTCATCTTCTACGGCTTCTGGTAGTAATCCTAAGCGGCGAAGGAAGCTGTTGACCATAGCAGAAAAGGTAAAACTGCTAGATGTGCTGAAGGAAGGAAGAAGGTTTGCGGATGTCAGCCGTTATATCAGCATCAACGAATCTACTGTTCGATACATGAAAAAGGACGAGGCAAATATCAGGAAAACAGCGACTATTTCTTTTAGTAAAACAGCGTAGAGGGTCGTAACACCCCGCAATAAGATAATAGTGTGAATGGAATCTGCTTTGGCCCTGTGGATTGCTGATTGCAGGAAGAAGAACATCTGCCTAGACACCAATATCACACAAACAAAGGCGAAGAAGCTGTACGAAACATTCGCTGCAAAAGAACCTGACGACGACAGTGGCGAGCGTGAGGAGGAGGAGAGGGAAAAAGATATCGACAACCCACAAACAGAACCCTCCAGCAATTCCCCACCAAGGATACGTTCATTCATGGCAAGCAAGGGATGTTCGCCAAATATCAAAAACGCTATGGCCTAAAGAGTGTTTCGGTGCATGGCGAAGCTGCCTCTGCAGATACAGCTGCAGCTTAAGAATATGTAAAGAACGACTTCAAGAAAATTATCACCGAGGGCGAATATGCTCCTGAGCAAGTGTTTAACATGGATGAGACTGGGTTATTTTGGAAGAGAAAACCGTCTCGCACTTTTTTCTTAAGGAAGAAGCTAAAGCCCCCGGATTTCAAGCGCACAAAGACCGCATTACCCTCGTCATGTGCGGGAATGCTGCGGGCTTCATTTTAAAGCCCGGGCTTATCTACAAGTCTAAGAACCCTAGGGCTTTAAAGAACAAAAACAAGAATATGCTGCCAGTGTAATGGATGCATAACCCTAAGGCCTGGATTACGAAAAGCCTCACATCGGACCGGTTTCACCAGTGCTTTATCCCTCAGATTAAAGTTTATTTTGCGGAGAAGGGCCTTGAATTTAAAGTCCTACTTTTGATGGATATTGCTGGTGGCCACGCAACTGATCTCCAATATGACGGTGTACAAGTAGAGCTCCTGCCACTGAATACGACATTACTGATTCAGCCTATGGATCAAGGCGTTACTTATGCGATCAAGGCCCTCTACACACGAAATGCCCTGGCAAACCTGGTTGACTCCATGGATGCGGCCAAAGAATTCGTACTGAAGACGTACTGGCATAACTACACAATTGCTACATGCCTTCAAAATATTCAGAATGCAATCAAAGAGATGAAGCCGGCCACAGTCAATGCCAGCTGGAAGAAATCGTGGCCCAAAGTCATCTACGACTACAAGGGATTCGCTCCTGACAAAGTTCATAACTCGGCAATTGCAAAAGCTGTGAAGTTGGCTGCATTTCTAGGAGGAGAAGGCTTAAAAGATATGACTCACGAAGACGTGAATGAACTGATCAACTGCCACTCGCAGCCTTTGGCTGATGAAGACTTGGAAAAAATGACAAAATCAGCGAGCGAAGAAGAGGAAGAAGAACAAGCAGAGGAAACGCACGAAGAAGTCGAAGAACCTGGCCTTACATTCGAACGTCTGGCAGCCATGTATAACATGGCAAAAGAAATCCAAAAACTGTCGCATGAGCATGACGATAATATTCTCTCGGTGACCATCTGCAATATTATCGACGATGCCATGACTCCTTACAATACCATCTTTGCAAAAAACAAGAAACAGCGACAACAACTCCCCATTACCATGTTCTTCTCTTTCAAAAAGCAGCCGTATGCTGTCATTGGCTGTGGAGTATGTACACGTCATCATCACCTCATTCATGGTAAGCTTACCTATCACGTTCTTATAAATTTATGCTTGCACACTGTTATTAATAAAGTAAAGGGTGGTTTGTTAACAGTGCAGGGAAGGTTTATACAGTAAAGGTAAAAATAAATGTAAAATACCTATGTATATATGGTGCCCCTACTTCGCCGATTTTCACCTATCGCGGCCAGTCCCGGAGCCGAACCCCCTCAATAAACAAGGGAGCGCTGTAGTTGATTCATGTTGCATTACATCAGAGCACTACCAGCCTTTGTAAACAATATTAATCAAAAGAAATACACAGTGCAGCTGTTCACAATGCTACCACAAACATTCAATATAGTAAAGCAATAAATTACAAACCTTCTAGGCATGTGTCGTAAATACAAACTTCATACTCTGAACAGTTTATGAGCATAGTGGATGAATGTACAACTAGCAGCACCATTGTAATTGTATATATAAAGTTCATGGTTTTATATATATATTTGGCTATGTATTTGGTTATTTGAAGGAATTAGATTGAATTTTTTACAAAATTACCAAACACATAGCCTTATTATTAACGATCCATCATTTTTTATGTTTATCTCATATTGTATACCGTAGATTTATTGTATGTATAGTTTTAGAGATTATAACATTATTATATTATATGTATCATTGTAATATGGTTTTATAGATGTGGTATATATATTTATTATTTATTTCTAAATAGCAGTTTTATTTATTTATTGAATAGTTATAATATGAATTGCAGATATGATTTGACGTGGTCAGAAACATTGCAGTCATATTTTAAAATGTCTATTATAGAGTTGTAGAATTTTGATATTTTTTTAAGCAGACATGTAAAGAATAATATGATTTTCATTACAATTCCCGTATATATCAAGTTAATGGTTTTATTTATATTTATGTCTATGCATTTGGTTATTTGAAAGAATTGGATTTAATTTATTTACAAAATCAGGAAATACATAGCCATAGATACAATCTTTATGTGAAAAAGTTTGTTGAGGTTGGCCTCTGGAATACGTTGCCATATGGCATTGTTGTATACGTATATATGGAATACGTTGCCATATGGCATTGTTGTATACGTATATATCAAGTAAATAGTTTTATTTATTTTTTGAAGGAATTAGACTGAGGAGAAGATGAAGAACCATCACTCAGTTCATATTTCCTCTACTATATAGAGGAAAATCAAAGAAACAAACTCATGAAAAGGGTAGTACCCTAAAAACGAAACATGAAAAAGGATTATTGGTCAATTTCATTTAAAGTATTTATGGATATAGTAAATATCACTTGCAGAACTGAAATCTATTTTGAACCAAGATATGAAAAGGAAAATTAAAAGCTATGATCTTAGCAACTGGATAAATGAACTACAAGAAAAGTCTAGTTTAAAAATTTACTCCAAATGGAAACAGAAATGAAAAATGAAGAAAAGCTGTATGACCTTAGACCAGCTTCAATTATTTTATTTTACAAACCAAGAACAAATATAAATTTTGGAGAAAGAGAGAAGCCAAAAGGACAGCACAATAATAACAATAAGAACACATTTTTAAGAGAAGCAACACTGTAAAGACATTACTTCTCAATCTGAACTGGAACATCTCATCCACTATATTGTTTATCATGCTCTTTCGCTGTGATGACATACTTTCAACATGATTGATATTAAGATGATAGTGGTTTGGCTGGATGACAGGTATCATCGGTGTATCCCAATGAGCCTCCTGTTGATTCATGAGAAAGCAAAAAGATTGTTTAATACTATGAAATTGGGAAAGGCGGGAAGAAGTAGTCACCCACTTCTGGCTCGTATGCCATATTATCGTTCTTGTGTTTATTTGCTGGTGTTAATCCATTCAACCGTATGTTGGATATAGGGGCTGAAGTTATCCAGCTATTCAGATGTAAGCCAACCACCGTAGTAAAGGTAAGCAATACAGTATAGTGTACTTTTACTATTTTCATGTTTTAGATTAAAAAAATCGATTTTTTATCTATGTTTTAGAGTATTTATTTTTAGCATTGGTGGGGGACCTATGTTCGAATTTAGGTGTTTTCCAACATGATGAAATCCGGGTTATGGCAGCTATCAAGAATGGAACCCTGTCGTAAATTGAGGATCCCTGTATTATAATAATAATACTGTATTACATGATAATAACACACACATAAGTTATACATGTGTATGTCTAATACAGGACAGTTCTGTGCTGCACTGTATTACTTAGCTATTGCTATTCATTACAGGATTATTGTTATAATAATAGTAATAACAATAGTAACAATAATAATATTATTGTAAATATGAGGGACTATTATTAATATTATTATTATTATTTTATTAAGTTCAAAGAAGACATTAGCCTAAGTGCATTTCTCTCTCTCTCTCTCTCTCTCTCTCTCTCTCTCTCTCTCTCTCTCTCTCTCTCTCTCTCTCTCTCTCTCTCTCTCTCTCTCTCTCTCTCTCTCTCTCTCTCTCTCTCTCTCCTCTCTCTCTCTCTCTCTCTCTCTCTCTCTCTCTCTCTCTCTCTCTCTCTCTCTCTCTCTCTCTCTCTCTCTCTCTCTCTCTCTCTCTCTCTCTCTCTCTCTCTCTCTCTCTCTCTCTCTCTCTCTCTCTCTCTCTCTCTCTCTCTCTCTCTCTCTCTCTCTCCTCTCTCTCTCTCTCTCTCTCTCTCTCTCTCTCTCTCTCTCTCTCTCCTCTCTCTCTCTCTCTCTCTCTCTCTCTTTCTCTCTCTCTCTCTCATTTCTAAATAATGATAAATATAATAATAATAATATTTCGAAGAAGAAGAAAAGAAATAGGAGAAGAGGTTGTTTGAAATCAATGCCTTATGCTTTCCCCCTAAGGCTACTCAGCCAAACATGACTAGACAATTAAAGTACAGAGTGTACTAATATGAAAAATGGAATATAATTAATAAACTAAGAGATCTCGAGGCAGATAATTCAAGAGTGTAATGCATGAAAGAGATGTGAAAGCAGGAGAAGTTTGGTGAATGAGACAGAAGAGATTATTTAGTGCACCATCAGAGAAAGATGGTGAAAAATTATTCAAGATGGTTGATATGGACTGATTATTGGTTGTTGAAGCCAAAGATAGCAAGAAATCAGGCGAAGGTATGAAGTGACTTGGATTTTATAGGATTGAATTTGACCCCCTGTACAGTGGAAGGCATGTTAATTGAATGAACTATAAGGAAGTGGTGTTCTGTCTGGCATGAAATTTGTGAAATTCACTAGGTTTCTGTGATACGGAGAACCATATGGCTCTCCATTACGGGGTCAAGCATTTGAGTGTTTGAAGTCATACTTACAATGTTTGAAAGTTTAATGCTATTATTGTGTGTAAAAGTTGCAGAGTTATAGAGGGTTGTAAACTTTATTTTTTTATCCAGTAGATTTAACCATCCTTTTTAACTGATAGGGGTTTTTGAATAATAAAATTTATGATTTTTCGGAAATTCTTTCGTTCAAATTCTGCAGAATTTAGTAGGCTGGCCATGGCACCAGCCGCCCATTGAAAGACTACGACTGAAGGTATTAGGATACAACTAGGACTGGTCCATACAGTTCCGGGTTGAATCTTCCTTCAGGACAATGCTTTCCTCGTGCCTACATCTGCGCTGAATATTCTGGCGTGTTCATTACACATCCCTTGCTATTCCATTACATTTGACAAGTCACAACACTCCCCACATCTGTCTCTTTTTCTCTCTTTTTTTCCTCATATTGGTTATTATTTATGGAAGGTCCACAGCTAATGGCCCCCGGTACCCGGCATAGAGGGGTGCGAAGAATCCCTGGGGATGTTGATGACTTCACTATTGGCTTGAGGCCAGACACGCCTGGTGGTAGTAATGGTTCTGCCCTTAACTCTGCATCTCCCAATAGATCTGCTTCTTTCATTCTTCACTATTCTAACATTTGTGGCCTGAACTCTAATCTTTCGTCTGTGGAACAGTACTTGGGTACATTCCTCCCAAACCTCCTCCTCCTATCTGAAACCCAGCTGTCTATACATGCTTCTACTGACCCTATTTCAAATCTCTCACTATAATCTGTATACTCGTTTTCATTCTAAAGGTGGGGTCTGTGCCTACTGCAACACTAACACTCCTATTGCAAGGCTCATGGACCTTGAATCTTCTGACTTTGATGTTCTCTGGCTAAAAGTCTATCTCTCCACTACCACTATTTTCCTTTGCTTCTGCTACTGTTCTCCAAACTCCACCGAGTTTGTGTCTTGCTTTGAATATCTGTCCTTGTGCCATGAGTCCTTGGCACATGCCGAAGTTCTCCACTTTGGAAACTTCAATGTACACCACAGTGAGTGGCTTCATTCTTCTCACACTGATGTGGGAGGAAGTGAGGCCCTTGCTTTCTCTATTACTCACGATCTGGAGAAAATGATCAAACATCCTTTTCGTGTTCCTGATCGTCACGAACATGCAGCAAACACTCTTGACCTATTTCTTACTTCTAACCCTTCAAACTACTCTCTGTGTTTTCCCCTCTTGGTAAATCTCTCTCATTTTTGTTCCCCTTCCACCAATCCCTCCTACTCAGCTCCGCCTTTGGCACTTTGAGCATACCCAACATGAAAATTTGCGTAATTTCCTCTTTGACTTCCCTTGGCATGGCTACTGCTCTCAGTCCTGCAACCTTGATCAAGTAGTTCTAAAAGTTGCCGAGATCATGATCGCGTGAATGGAGGCATACATCCCCTCCTCTACAAAAACTTTCTTCCTAAACCTTGGTTTGAATGTGCCTGCTCCATGGCTCTCCAGGCCAGGAATCAGGCACACCGATCTTACCAAGCCTCTCCTTCCAATTTGTCTCGCTCTGCTTTTATTGTAGCTAGGAATCGCTGTACAGCTCGGATTCGAAGGTCTAAGGCTTCCTTTTATAAGAAGGAAAGTTCATGACCTTAACTCCTGTCCCACTGACAAATGCTTTTGGCACTTAGCCAAAAACTTTTGTAACTCAAGCTTTCCCCCTCTCATTCGTTCTGATGGTTCTATAGCTTACTCTCCCACTGACAAAGCCACTCTCTTTGGCTCCCATTTTTCTGCCAATTCTTTTATAAACAATTCCAGCACACCTGTTCCTCAATCTTTTCCCCTCTCTAACCCTATGCCCTCCCTTGTCCTTTCTTCACACGAAGTTCATAAGGTTCTACGCTCACTAAAGACGAACAAGGCATTTGGTCCTGATGGTATCCCTGCAAGGTTTCTTAAGGAGTTTGCAGATGAACTGGCTCCCGTGCTTTGCCGTCTTTTTCGCCTCATTCTTTCAACCAGTATCTATCTATCTTAAAAGCATGCTCTAGTTCAACTTGTTACTAAGAAGGGTGACCGCTCTATTGCTTCAAACTACGGACCTCTTGCCCTAACCTCCTCTATTGCTAACGTTTTCGAAACACATCTTGAAACGCCTTGAATCTAACTCACTTATCTCCGAACACCAGTACGGCTTCCGCAAGGCAAGATCCACTGGTGATCTACATTACTCATGTATGGTCATCTTCTCTGAGGAACTATGGGGAATCCTTTGTTGTTGCCCTTGATATCTCAAAGGCTTTTGACAGAGTCTGGCACAAGGCTCTGTTGGCCAAACTCCCTACCTGTGGCTTTACCCCTTCTTTCTCTTCTCTGATTTCCAGTTTTCTTACTGACCGTTTTATATCTAGTTGTTGATGGTGCGACATCTAGCCCTTTCTCTGTTGCCAGTGGTGTTCCATTAGGGCTCTGTTCCTTCTTTTCATCAAAGATCTTCTACATTCCCTATCTTCCTCTCTTCTCGATGCCTTTGCTGATGATTCTACCCCTCACCTTTCCTCTGCCTTTTCTTCTCAACTTTCATCTACTACTCGTAATCAGTCTCGTATCACTCTTGCTTCTACTCTCAACTCCGATTTGCAGAGAGTATCTGAGTAGGGCACTCAAAATTTAGTTAAATTTAATGCCTCCAAGACACAGTTTCAGGCTATCTCTTTATCTTCTATTCCTCCTGATTACCGTATTGTCTTCGAAACCAACGAAATTTACCCTCTTAATTCTATCAACATATTAGGAATCCATATAGCCTCTAACTTGTCTTGGAGGAATCACATAATATTAATTTCTAAGTCTGCATCCAAAATATTGGGGGTTTTGTTTCATTTTCGTCATTACTTTTCCTCTTTACAGTTACTTAAAATTTATAAAGGCCTTATCCATCCCTGCTTAGAATATTGCTCACACATCTGGGGTGCTTCTTCTTATACTTATCTCCTTGATAAGGTTGAATATAAGGCAGTCAGACTCATTAATGTTCCTTCTCGTATTTCTAATCTGGATTCTGTCTCTCTTCGCCGTATGGTATCTTCCCTTTTTCTTTTCTATCGCTACTACTTCCATCGCTGCTCTGATGAGTTGGCGAGTTGCATCCCTCCCTCACTGCCAAGGCCGCGTAACACTCGCCAAGTGGCCTCATCTCACAGGTACTTTGTGGAGATTTGTAGCTCGCGGATTGGTGCAGCGACTGCTTCTTCCCATCTACCTCCAGACTCTGAAACTCTCTTCCTCCTTCTGCCTTTCCTAATTTTTATGACCTATCATCCTTCAAAAAGCAGATCTATCATCATCTCAGTACCTCGTCCTCCATATCTCTGGGTCCTCTGCACGTTTTGACAGTTTTTTTCCTTTGTGTTACATTACCTTATCTTTGCCTTGTCCTTAACCTTTGTCTTTTCCTTTGTCTTGGTATTTTCTCGTGAACCGGGCCTTTATTGATGAGGGCAGTTTTTGCCTGCCTCAGTGTCACACGTTAAAAAAAAAAAAAAAAAAAAAAAAAAAAAAAAAAAAAAAAATAATATATATATATATATATATATATATATATATATATATATATTTTATTTTAGAATTTGATTTAGTACAAACTCATCCCAATATGTGACAGACCCATGATCGAGCCCATCGCTGTGCATTAGGAAGGGTATTCTGCCTTAAATCCTGCTGCAACCTGTCTTTCCAACCAAATGATAGGATTTAATAGTGATATAAAGTGGTAAACAACAATTTATTGTATTCCAATTCAGCCAGCTGAGTTGCCACAACTGAACCAAAAAGGAGAGAGAGCAGGGCATCATCTGTTCTGTGGTAAGAAAAAAATTCATTGAGGATATGAGTGCCAGCCATTCACTCTCATATCCCATTTAGTAGCCTATGTGACAGAGAGGGATTGTGGTTTTGGAAGTAATTTTTCATTACTCTGGAGGTAATTAATTGAAAAAATTAAATATGTGTGAATCTATACCAGGTGTTGCTGAAATTTTCTTGGCTCTGGGTAAATAAAAATACTGGAGGATCATTTAATTATGATTGTATTCAACATATTCCCCTCTCAGATTCACACACTTATTGCAGCGTTTTTTTAGTTTTTCTAAGCCCTGAAAAAGTAACTCGGAAGGTTGTATTTCCAACCAGGCCTTTGTTGCAGCGATCACATCCAAATCAGAGTGAAAATTTTTTCCCTTGTTTGGAGAGTAAGGCAGGTGGTCGGTCTACCAATTTGAAAGCAAAGTTGCGTGTTTGCGTAGAGTTTTTTGTGCTGTGTGTGCTGATGCATGGTCCTGCAAAAACAGGACACCTCATCTCAGTTTTCCACAGCATTTCTGCTTCAAAGCTTCACACGGTTCATCCAACAGAGACATGTTGTATTCTGCAATGATGGTGTGACCCTTTAGCAGGTATTTTATGAGAAGTACTCTGTTTTAGTCCCTGAACACTGAAGCCAGAATCTTTCCAGCTAACTTCTGGGCCCAAAACATCTTGGGACGCTATGAACCGCTGTGCCGCCACTCCATTGATTGCTTCTTTGTCTGGAGATCATAGTGACGAAGTCAAGTTTCATCCATGGTGACTAAATGGGCCATAATAAAAACCTTCCCCGCTGCAAACCGGTCCAGAATTGCCTTTGATGTTATCACTAATGTGTTTCTGATCTGCATTCAGGCATTTTCAGCACCCATTTTGCAGAAAGCTTTTTCATGTCCAGAATGTTGTGGATGATGTGGCTGTCTCTTTTGCGGAAAATCACCAGAGTCTCAGATATGACATTAGCTGAAATCCAGCGGTCCTCGAGAATCATGATGTGCACAGTGTAGGCTATGTCCTCTGTGGTTGCGGAAGTTGGCTGTCCTGGCCGAGGTTCATCTTTAACCTTGAAATGACCAGTCAGAAGTCCTGACTCCCAGATTTTTAATGTGGCGGATGATGGGCAGTCATCCTTCAAGACTTCTCACCATGGATTCCCACCACTCCTTTGCCTTGCAAGAAGAGGAACTTCATTACCATCTGTGCTTCAGCTTTACCAGAATCCACTGTAGGAGCTGCATTCATGCATTCAACCTGCATCTTGCTTTTTTGCATATCTTCTCCTAAATAGTTGTTCTACCTCCTTATAAAGGTAACAGCTTTACCTTCTCATGATACCCTTAAAACCAGGAGCTTCTCAGCACCCCCTTTTTAATTTTGTAATATAGGTCTATATAAGATAACATATAAAAACGGTAATACTGTAAGAGGCTTAGAACTTTTCTTGAATGATTTGAGTTCTAATGACAGACTCATTACGGTTCTGTAGTAAAATTGCACTAAACATTAATTCTTGTAGTTATAAACAAAGTTGTCATACACTGAATTGGACGTTTTTTTTTATAATTACAGTCTACCCTTATACTTATAATAGGAGACATGATTTTTTTTAATAATCTTATCTTTACGTTACTAGATTTTGTGTATTTTTTTTTTAATGTTTTTTGTAGTTGTTATAGAGATATATGAATTAATATCTTATCATTATGGTACCAGATTTTATACTTTTTGTGTTTCGATATAACAGATGATCTGAACCAACTGTTGACATGTCAGTGTCATAAGAGATGTTTTAGGAGGAAGTCGGCTTCTTTATATTGATGCATCATAACTGAATGAAGGAATTGCATTAGATGTAACTAACCTTAAACTAAGACATATGACTTACTACATTGGTAATAAAGACTTTAGCCTTGGTAATTAAGACTTTAGCTGAGCAGTAGCAGTCTCTGGGGTGGGTAAAATACAACTGATAATTTGTTTTTGTTTTTTTATAAGAAATGCATGCATTCCCCCATATTCATAACTAAAACAAGAAAAGTTGGATTACCCTTGCTAGGTGTATGTCTTGCTGCTAATTGTTAAATTGCTTATAGAAGGAAAGCATAATTTAGAAATAAAATGGATGTTTAATAGTCCCTTGTAATAACTTGTATTTATGGTTTTATGTAAATAGCAAATATTTATCTTTGATATGTGCATTTGTGTACTCTCTTGTAAATTTAAAATTGTTAGTAAATGTATGTGATTGCCTGCAATGATTAACATTATTAACAGTAGTGGATACTGTAGGTGTATGTAGGTGTACAAGTCACATGTCGTGGCTGTTTGGACTATTGCTGTATATTATCCTGTAGTATATTATCAATTATGATATTTTTACTCCCACTGATATCATTTTAGGCTTGTAATTTTGTTAGTGTACACATTGATTTGCTAAGATACACATAAATTTGTGTACTTAAAATCTAGTAAATTTAAGTGCATTTAATATATCAGTCATATTTATCCGGAATAATATGTATTGATTATGAATGTTTTTATTTCTGTTAGAGCTGAAGCAGTACATGCTGTAGTAAGTGATTAGTAATGATGAATATATATATATATATATATATATATATATATATATATATATATATATATATATATATATATATATATATATATATATATATATATATATATATATATATATATATATATATATATATATATATATATATATATATATATATATATATATATATATATATATATATATATATATATATATATATATATATATATATATATATATATATATATTAGTCAGTAGCATGCATATAATGCTCTTAAGGAACCTCAGGAGACCAAAATATACTGTCAATCAATGGAAGTAAGTTAAATTATTTGCTGCTTATGAAATTGGATATTTTTCTATAGAAATATGGATAGTGATATAATTAGTGCATCAAACATTTTGAGGTACTTAAAGGTAATTTCTCTCTTTTGCGTGAATGAAGTGAAAGTCAGCGCATCCCTTGAATTGTAAGCTTTGCAGTATTGTTTAATCCTCTGAGAATAGTTGACGTAAGATGTTACCGATATGTTGGTTGTTTGCATGGATGGCTGCGTGTGTTACTGATGCTAAGGAGTGGCGTCCATTTTCAGGGGGCACAGCGATCGTCTCTCTGACTTGGACGTGGACATGACCTACTCCTCCCAGTACGTTCATATACTATATAGATAAGCAAATTGCTTTAATTATTTGTTTTCTCACTTTATGACTTGTTAGTAAAAATGACACAACCACAGCTATTTCATTAGTGTTGTTCTTGATGTTTTCAACTGCAGAAATAATTTATGTTGTTACATTAGTAGCAAAATAGCTAGAGATTTTAAGCCTACATACTCTATTGTTGTTTCTTTTTTAAAGAGAATTTAATGGATTTGTTAATTATTTATTTGTCTTTGATGGGAAATAAATATCATACACTATTAGTTTACGAACTCATAATCTGATGGTTTTGATTTAGCTGCTGAAATAAGATAACACTGTAGTATTGTAGTAATTGATTGGAGTACTTAATTCTCAGAGCGAATTCTGTATTTATATGCTTCAAAATTTTAGCATTTATCAAGTTACGTTTTTGTTTTGCGTGTAGTTTAGACTTAACTGTAATATATCACAGTATCATATTGTTAATTATTACAAGTATTTCTCGTTATTGTGAATATGCCTTAGAGCAGAGTGTACAGAATATAACAGATATTTCTGTGATCTCGTCTTTCATTACAAAACATTCTTTACTGTAGAATTATTATTTTTTTCATTTTGGAGAGAATTTGATTATATTTATTACTTATGCAGTTGCAAACATAATTTATTGTAGTTGTATTAATACAAAATAGAGTGCTCACTCTGATACATTGAAGAAAAGTATCATTTAAGCTAACAAACCATATAGAAAACTTTATAGAGAGCGAATTAATGAAAGCTTCAGAATTCAAAAGAGTGTGGTCATGATTGAATTTGTCAGAACTTCATTCTATTAGTATGAGGAAATCATAAACATACTAAGTATCCCCATTCAAATTCTGTGTTTTTATCTTCTAAGCTTCTTAAAGCAATATAAAATGGGAAAGACACTTTTGTACATTTTGAAACAATTTACTTTGGTATTTCAAAGCTATTTCTGTGTAATATTATATACAGTTCAGTAGTTTAGTTTGTGTAGAGACTGTAGAGAAATGAACACATACATTTGAATTCTGAAAAGCTTGTTTAGTTGCATGACTGTTTAGTTTGTCTTCACATTGTGCATGAATCATGTGATTGCATGAAACAAAGTATACTATTTGGGATATGATTTCTTAGCACTGCTTATTTTTTACATGTTTTTTAATTATTTTACCACTAAATCACATGATTTTGATACTATATTCAGTTTAATTTATAAAAAAGCTGTTTTAATAGATATTACAGTGTCTTAATTAAGTGTATGAAGAATGCAATACGAACTTTGGTGAGTTACTTGTTAATACATTTGAACGAAGTGAAATGCCATTAGTAAATAATTTGACTAAGGTAGCAATATTTTCAATATCCCCTCATTTTTGATGAGGGTATTATAAGAATATTTGACATTTCTCTTTTGGGTTTTTGGGTTGCTTAGATCTTGGTAATTGCTTTAAGCCACATCCCGAAATAGAAGCTTCTCGTACTCTTTATGATGGTTTCACAAGTGGGTCGGAAGCATTACCAGGACTATGTTTATACTTAGGATATTATATGTGTACTTATTTAATAGGTGATGGATGTAGATTATCTTGGGAAGATATTAACATCAAATTAATCAGCATTCTGTTTATATCAATTTGCGATAAATATTTCTTTATTCTCATTTTGTGTTTGCAAATACTGTGCTTGATCGCAGGTTTAGAGATAATAAATGTGTGAGTTTTTAACTTCATTTGTCAAACACTCATTGTGTGCATAGTCTCTTGCTGGGTGTTTAATTTTCTTCCCACATAACTCATATTACTGGAGCTCTCGTAGGGCATACAGATGTGCACCATGCACCAGTTTTACAATGGTTGTAGTGAGTTTTTTGATTGATTTTTTATCTGGTTCCCTGAATTAGGAAAATGAATTCAAAGCGAAGCATTAGATGTTTATTATTGTGGAACATCTTTTCTTGGAGTTACTTAAATATATATGAGCTTCATGATATTGCTCTCTGATAATAATAGCTGCTAGTCACCTTTTAGCAATAGCAACAGTAACCAGGTCTTGTTTTCAATAATTAGAATTATTCATATCAGCTTAGGGCATGATCAGATTTTGGATAGGGAACGTATACTGATTAGGAAAGTTTTTTAGTATAATTAAAATTATTTTAGAATTTTTGTCTTTAAAGTATTCCAGAAAATGTTATTCAGCATCAAAGTTATAAAATGATGGACAAGGAGTGAAACTAACGCTATCCATGTTTGGAAATTGAAACTTGATTTATCCGTTTTTACACAATCTAATACTGTAATGAAACCGACTTGGAGAATAACCGCTTGAATTTTTATCTCTCTTGTGAATTCTGGTTTACTGTGTTTCATTACATCTGTAACCACAGTTCATACCATTAAATGTCATTATGCTTAGCTTTTCTGGTGTTAATGCACCTAATTTGCAAGTATTGAGTGATTCGTTTTGTCGTAGCTCATATTATTGTACAAAATACGTGTGTATCTTTACTGACAAATAATAGATAGCATGTTAAGAGTATCAGTCACCACAAATATTCTTTCATTGGTGATATATTTAGGAAGTCAAAGGAATTGTAATTTAGAATATGAAAAAAAAGATTTTCTCTTAAGATATCTTTTATCTCAATGGCTCCTTGCTTTGAGGTCGAATATAATATTTTAGGTATGCTTAGAGATTTCAGGTAAAAAATAGCTGTGTATTCATGTATTATTTAAGTATAAGAAATTCTCGTTGCTTTACTGTTGTGCATAGAATACTTTATAAGTAAGTTATATTATATATATATATATATATATATATATATATATATATATATATATATATATATATATATATATATATATATATATATATATATATATATATATATATATATATATATATATATATATATATATATATATATATATATATATATATATATATATATATATATATATATATATATATATATATATATATTATATACAGTGTTCTTTCGATTATCGCGAAGCTTCGGTTCCGGGACCCGGCGCGAAACAGAAATTTTCGCGAAGTAGGATCACCCTATATGTACATAGATATATTAATTTATTTTTACGTTTACACTGTATAAACTGTATAAACCCTCCCTGTACTGTTAACAAACCACCCTTTACTTCATAAATAACAGCATGCAAGTGTAAATTTATATGAAAGTGATAGATGAACTTACTGTGAATGAGGTTTTAATGACATGACATACTCATGTACATAGGTATTTTACAATTATTTTTACGTTTACTGTATAAACCCTCCCTGCACTGTTAAAAAACCACCCTTTACTTTATAAATAACAGCATGCAACCTAAATTTATATGTACGTGATGGGTAAACTTACCGTGAATGAGGTGGTAATGGGTTTGTAGACGCCAGAGGAAATTGTTCCGCAGCCAATAACAGCTTTACGGCTGTTATTCATTGAGGCCAAAATAGCGGCCGACATCCGTAAACCTTTTTCCTTCTTTCAACATGTCTGTTATGGTTAACATCTTCCTTTGCCGCTTAGGCTCACTACCAGAAGCCTTAGAAGATGAAGGATGCTTTGGAGGCATTGCAAAGGTTAAAATACGCGAGTAGAAAAATCACAAGCAAAACGTATTAATAAGCACAACGTGAACGGCGCACACGTGAGGTAGACTGAACGAGTGAGGCGAGACAATTTAAGATGGTGGGAGAACCAAACTTCAATGAAAAAGCCACTCAGACCCCATGATACAGATCTCTCACTCTTTCAGCCAATAGCATTCCATGAACTATCTCATGTAGGTGCGAGCCTTTGTCCGAAACGCTGATACTGGAATCGTATTTCATATGGTGCAATACTGTTAGTATTTATGTTTTTTACTAATTTTTACTGTTTTATTATTCTTAGGCTAAGAAATACGTTTTTTTTTTATCAATAAAATCATGAATCTACTGGAAATTTTAATATATATGCTAGCTCACGTAGGTGCAGCCCCAATACAATGTTCCCCCCCTTATGGCGGTAGTTAGGTTCCGGGACCCGGCGCGAACCAGGAAAACCGCAGAGTAGGATCAGCCTATATGTACATAGATATTTTAATTTATTTTTACGTTTACACTGTATAAACCCTCCATGTACTGTTAACAAACCACCCCTTACTTCATAAATAACAGCATGCAACGTAAATTTATATGAAAGTGATGGATAAAATTACGGTGAATGAAGTGGTAATTACGTGACATACTCATGTACATAGGTATTTTACAATTGTTTTTACGTTTACGTACTGTATAAACCCTCCCTGCACCGTTAAAAAAACACCCTTTACATTATAAGTAACAGCAAGCAACGTAAATTTTTATGAAAGTGATAGGAAAACTTACCGTGAATGAGGTGATGATGACGTGACATACATAGGTATTTTACAAGTATTTTTACGTTTACGTAAAATAGTGGCCAACATCCACAAACTTTTTTCCTTCTTTCAACATATCTAAGAGTTTCACTTTATCTACAATGGTTAACATTTTCCTTTGCTGCTTAGGCTGACTACCAGAAGCCTTAGAAGATGGAGGACGTTTGGGAGGCATTGCAAAGTTTAAATTACGCGTGAAAACACAATCACAAGCAAAACGTATTAATAAGCATAACGAGAACGGCGCACACGTCAGTTAGACTGAGCAAGTGAGGCGGCACATTGGAAATTGGAAGGAAAAGCAAACTGCAATGAAAAAGCCAAGCAGACTCCATGATACAGAACATATTGAAAAACAATTCTGTGATTCGTCGTCTCCCAACCTTTCAGTCAATAGCATTCCATGAACTATCTCACGTAGGTTAGAGCTACTGGAAATATAAATATATATGCTAGCTCATGTAGCTATCGGACACTATTTCGCATAATGCAATACTGTGAGTTATACTGTACGTACTATATCTAAATTTATGTTTTTTACTATTTTTTACTGTTCTATTATCCTTAGGCTAGGAAATGCTTGTTTTATCAATAAAATAATGAAAATTTTAATATTCACCAGTCACGTAGGTAAGAGCCTTTGCGTTTTCTGAAACACTGATACCGGTATCGTATTTTACGTGGTGCAATACTGTTTACTATTTTTTACTGTTTTATTATTCTTAGGCTAGGAAATACGATTTTTTATCAATAAAATCATGAAACTACTGGAAATATAAATATATTTGCTAGCTCACGTAACTATCAGACACTATTTCGCATGATGCAATACTGTGAGTTATACTGTACGTACGTATATCTAAATTTATGTTTTTTGCTATTTTTTACTGTTTTATTATTCTTAGCCTAGGAAATACTTGTTTTATCAATAAAATAATGAAAATTTTAATATTCACTAGGTCACTTAGGTGAGAGCCTTTGCGTTTTCCGAAACACTGATACCGGTATCGTATTTTACGTGGTGCAATACTGTTTACTATTTTTTACTGTTTTATTATTCTTAGGGTAAGAAATACGTTTTTTTTATCAATAAAATCATGAAACTACTGGAAATATAAATATATATGCTACCTCACGTAGCTATCGGACACTATTTCGCATGATGCAATACTGTGAGTTATGCTGTACATACGTATATCTAAATTTATGTTTTTTACTATTTTTTACTTGTTTTATTATTCTTAGGCTAGGAAATACTTGTTTTATCAATAAAATAATGAAAATTTTAATATTCACTAGGCCACGTAGGTGAGAGGCTTTGCGTTTTCCGAAACACTGATACCAGTATCGTATTTTACGTGGTGCAATACTGTTTACTATTTTTTACTGTTTTATTATTCTTAGGCTAAGAGATACGTTTTTTTTATCAATAAAATCATAAAACTACTGGAAATATAAATATATATGCTAGCTCACGTAGCTATCAGACACTATTTTGCATAAAAATAGTGTGAGTTATACTGTACGTACGTATATCTAAATTTGATTTTTACTATTTTTTACTGTTTTATTATTCGTAGGCTGGGAAATAAATTTTTTTTATCAATTAAATAATTTTTTTTTCAATAAATAAATGAAAATACTGAAAATTTAAATTTTTTCAATATTTTAATATTTTTGCGTATACCCAAAAATGAAATAATACTTTATATATATAAAAAAACAAAAAAAAACCGATACAGTGAGAACGCGAACCAAAAAACGCGAATAACTGGGGGAACACTGTACGCAAAAATATTAAAATATTGAAAAAATAAAAATTTTCAGTATTTGCATATTTTTATTGAAAAAAAAATTTCATTATTTAATTGATAAAAACAAAGTTTATTTCCCAGCCTACGAATAGTAAAACAGTAAAAAATAGTAAAAAACATAAATTTAGATAAACATACGTACAGTATAACTCACAGTATTGCATCAGGCGAAATAGTGTCCGATAGCTACGTGAGCTAGCATATATATTTATATTTCCAGTAGTTTCATGATTTTATTGATAAAAAAAATGTATTTCTTAGCCTAAGAATAATAAAACAGTAAAAAATAGTAAACAGTATTGCACCACGTAAAATACGATACAGGTATCAGTGTTTCGGAAAACGCAAAGGCTCTCACCTACGTGACCTAGTGAATATTAAAATTTTCATTATTTTATTGATAAAACAAGTATTTCCTAGCCTAAGAATAATAAAACAGTAAAAAACATAAATATAGATATACGTATGTACAGTATAACTCACAGTATTGCATCATGCAAAATAGTATCCGATAGCTACGTGAGCTTGCATATATATTTATATTTCCAGTAGTTTCATGATTTTATTGATAAAAAACTTATTTCTTAGCTTAAGAATAATAAAACAGTAAAAAATAGTAAACAGTATTGCACCACGTTAAATACGATACCGGTATCAGTGTTTCGGAAAACGCAAAGGCTCTCACCTACATGACATAGTGAAGATTAAAATTTTCATTATTTTATTGATAAAACAAGTATTTCCTAGCCTAAGATTAATAAAACAGTAAAATATAGTACATACATACATATACCTTAAAACACATAAATTTAGATATACGTACGTACAGTATAACTCAGTATTGCATCATGCGAAATAGTGTCCTACAGCTACGTGAGCTAGCATATACATAAATTTAGATATACGTACGTACAGTATAACTCACAGTATTGCATCATGCGAAATAGTGTTCGATAGCTACGTGAGCTAGCATATATATTTATATTTCCAGTAGTTTCATGATTTTATTGATAAAAAAAGCGTATTTCTTACCCTAATAATAATAAAACAGTAAAAACTAGTAAACAGTATTGCACCACGTAAAATACGATACCGGAATCAGTGTTTCGGAAAACGCAAAGGCTCTCACCTACGTGACCTAGTGAATATTAAAATTTTCATTATTTTATTAATAAAACAAGTATTTCCTAGCCTAAGAATAATAAAACAGTAAAAAATAGTAAAAACCATAAATTTAGTTATACGTACGTACAGTATAACTCACAGTATTGCATCATGCGAAATAGTGTCCGATAGCTACGTGAGGTAGCATATATATTTATATTTCCAGTAGCTCTCACCTACGTGAGATAGTTAATGGAATGCTATTGGCTGAAAGGCCGGGAGACGACGAATCACAGAATTGTTTTTCAATATGTTCTGTATCATGGGGTGTGATTGGCTTTTTCATTGCAGTTTGCTTTTCCCTCCAATTTCCAATGTGCCGCCTCACTCGCTCAGTCTAACTCATGTATGCGCCGTTCTTGTACTTATACGTTTTGCTTGTGATTGTGTTTTCACGCGTAATTTAACCTTTGCAATGCCTCCCAAGCATCCTTCATCTTCTAAGGCTTCTTGTAGTGAGCCTAAGCGGCAAAGGAAAATGTTACCCATGGTAGATAAAGTGAAACTCTTTGATATAATGAAAGAAGGAAAAAAGTTTATGGATGTCGGCCGCTATTTTACGTAAACGTAAAAATAATTGTAAAATACCTATGTATGTCACGTCATCATCACTTCACTCACGGTAAGTTTTCCTATCACTTTCATAAAAATTTACGTTGCTTGCTGTTATTTATAATGTAAAGGGTGTTTTTTTAACAGTGCAGGGAGGGTTTATACAGAACGTAAACGTAAAAATAATTGTAAAATACCTATGTATATGAGTATGTCATGTAATTACCACTTCATTCACCGTAATTTTATCTATCACTTTCATATAAATTTACGTTGCATGCTGTTATTTATGAAGTAAAGGGTGGTTTGTTAACAGTACAGGGAGGGTTTATACAGTGTAAACGTAAAGATGAATTAAAATGTCTATGTACATATAGGCTGCTCCTATGCCGCGGTTTTCCTAGTTCGCGCCGGGTCCCGGAACCGAACTACCGCGATAAGTGGGGGAACACTGTATACCCAAAAATATAATAATAATTTATCCAAAAAAAGAAAAACGCGATACAGTGAGAACGCGAACCAAGAAACACGAATAACCGGGGGAAGACTGTACATTGTACGCTATCGGACAGTATTTCACATGATGCAATACTGTGAGTTATATATCTAAATTTATGTTTTTTACTATTTTTTACTGTTTTATTACTCTTAGGCTAGGAAATACTTGTATTATCAATTAAATAATGAAAATTTCAACATATACTAGCTCACGTAGGTGCGACCCTTTTCGTTTTCCGAAACGCTGATACCGGTATCGTATTTTACATGGTGCAATACTGTTAGTAATTATGTTTTTTACTATTTTTTACTGTTTTATTATTCTTAGGCTAAGAAATACGTTTTTTTATCAATAAAATCATGAAACTACTGGAAATTTTAATATATGCTAGGTCACGTAGGTGCAACCCTTTGCGTTTTCCGAAACGCTGATACTGGAATCGTACTTTCTATGGTGCAGAGTTACATGTTCAAATTTGTTTTTTTCTGTTTCTTACTGTTTTGTTATTCGTAGGCTGGGAAATAATTTTTTTTATCAATTAAATAATTTTTTTTTTCAATAAAAAAACGAAAATACAGAAAATTTCTTTTTTTTAATATTTTAATATTTTTGCATATACCCCCCCCCAAAAAGTGCCAAAATAAATCGCGATACAGTGAATTCGTGAGGGAAGAAACGTGATAGAGGGAAGCATCACTGTATATATATATATATATATATATATATATATATATATATATATATATATATATATATATATATATATATATATATATATATATATATATATATATATATATCCCTGTGGTAGGGGAAGTAGGGGAGTTGGCAGTTGTGAAGCGACACAGGTTGTGGAAGAGCCGGGAGGATGGGCTGTGGCACTCCAGCAGTGCCATCTGAACGGTCGCTAGCTCCCTCGTCATTGCCCATAGAGCAAAGTAATCCCCTTATTTTGTTCTTTTTTTGATGTCGACTACCCCCCAATTAAAGGGGGAAACAGCCAAGGTAGATATATATATATACACCTTGTTCCTTTGGTGCGCAATTTTTTTTATTCGCAAAATTGCAATAACGCCACCAAAAAATAATGGTGAAATATTCGAATTTCATAAATAAAGCCCCCCCCATTTTTTATTTATATATTTTTTTTATTTATTTATTTTTTTAATAAGCATCCTCGGACGCTTCTTACACGAGTACAAACAGGATAACGATAAGGAAAGATCATCATTATTATACATTATATATAAAACCCACCCTACCTCTGTCATATGTCTATCTATTCTGCATTTGAAGGTGTCTAAGGTATTGGCATTTATTATCCTACTAGGAATACTCTGCAGTATTACCAAGCCAATTTTCACCACTTTCCCTTCTGAACCTAAATTTATCAAGCTTAAATCCATTACCCATTACGAGTTCTGGTTTGATCATGAATTTTTAATACTTTATTAATATCACCCTTGTTAATCCCTTTAAACCATTTTTACACCTCAATCATATCCCCCCTAACTCTCCACCTCTCTAGAGAATGTATATTAAGTTTTTTTAATCTGTCATATGGTAATTTAGGCATTGCATAATTAATTTTGTTTTTCGTTTTTTAGTCTTGCTTTGGTTATTTATAATTTTTATTTTATCTTTGTTTACATTTGCAGATAGAGGTTCGTTCTCCTGCATCCTCCTCTTCTACCGCATAAGTTACTTGCTCACGTCCACCATGCATGTCCCAGTGTACTGTATGCCTGTTGCCCACTGCTTAATAGAGTACAATACAGAATGTATGTTAATTTCTAGCTGTAAAGTGAATATGAATATCTTTTGTATACTCTTAAAAATAGATACAGGGCTTTCTGCATTCCTATATAGTAATAAAATATGTTTTTTACTTATTTTATATCTTTGGCATGGTGTGTCTATGTAAGGTTTGGAACGTATCTATGCCCTTTATCATTGTTTCCTATGGAATATGACTCATTTTTTCACGCAAATTTCCATTTACCCGACACTCCTGACTCGTTTTTTCACGCGATTTTCCATTTACCCGACACTTCTGAGAACCTATTTACCCGACACTTCTGAGAACCTATGTAGGCGTTATTCTGAGAACTAGGTATATATATATATATATATATATATATATATATATATATATATATATATATATATATATATATATATATATATATATATATATATATATATATATATATATATATATATATATATATATATATATACAGTGATCCTTCCATTATCGCGAGGGTTCGGTTCCGGGACCTGGCGCGAGACAGGCAAATCGCAGAGTAGGATCAGCCTATATGTACATAGATATTTTAATTTATTTTTACGTTTACACGTTATAAACTGTATAAACCCTCCCTGTACTGTTAACAAACCACCCTTTACTTCATAAATAACAGCATGCAAGCGTAAATTTATATGACATACTCATGTACATAGGTATTTTACAATTATTTTTACGTTTACTGTATAAACCCTCCCTGCACTGTTAAAAAACCACCCTTTACTTTATAAATAACAGCATGCAACGTAAATTTATATGTACGTGATAGGTAAACTTACCTTTCCTGTTATGGTTAACATATTCCTTTGCCGCTTAGGCTCACTACAAGAAGCCTTAGAAGATGAAGGATGCTTGGGAGGCATTGCAAAGGTTAAAATAATCACAAGCACAACGTGAACGGGGCACACGTGAGTTAGACTGAACGAGCCTTTGTCCAAAACGCTGATAGCGGTATCATATTTTACATGTTGCAATACTGTTAGTATTTATGTTTTTTTACTATTTTTTACTGTTTTATTATTCTTAGGCTATGAAATACGTTTTTTTATCAATAAAATCATGAAACTACTGGAAATATAAATATATATGCTAGCTCACGTAGGTGCAATCCCAATACATTGTACGCTATCGGACACAAGCAAAGCGTTTAATAAGCACAACGTGAACGGCTTACACGTGAGTTAGACTTAACGAGCCTTTGTCCGAAACGCTGATAGCGGTATCGTATTTTACATGTTGCAATACTGTTAGTATTTATGTTTTTTACTATTTTTTACTGTTTTATTATTCTTAGGCTAAGGAATACGTTTGTTTTATCAATAAAATCATGAAACTACTGGAAATATAAATATATATGCTAGTTCAAGTAGCTGCGACCCCAATACACTATACGTTATCGGACACTATTTCGCATGATGCAATACTGTGAGTTATACTGTACGTACGTATATCTAAATTTATGGTTTTTACTATTTTTTACTGTTTGATTATTCGTAGGCTGGGAATTAAATTTTTTTTATCAATTAGATAATGAAATATGTTTTTTTTCAAAAAAAAAATGAAAATACTGAGAATTTTTATTTTTTTAATATTTTAATATTTTTGCATATACCCAAAAAATTAAATAATAATTTGCCAAAAAAAAAAAAGTTGTACAGTGAAAACCGAACCAAGAAACGCGATCCAGCGGGGATCACTGTATATATATATATATATATATATATATATATATATATATATATATATATATATATATATATATATATATATATATATATATATATATATATATATATATATATACACATATATATACACAGTAATCCCTCGCTATATCGCAGTTCACCTATCGCGGATTCAGTGCATTGTTTTTTTTTTTTTTTTTTGGTGAGGTTTTTTTTTATGGGTATATGTGAAAATATATAAAAAAAAAAATTCAGTCTTGTCATTATTTTATTGAAAACAAAAATTTTCATTATTTTATTGATACAAAAATGTATTTCCAAGCCTAAGAATAATAAAACAGTAAGAAATAGTAAAAAAAACAAATTTGAACATGTAACTCTGCACCATAGAAAGTACGATACCGGTATCAGCGTTTCGGAAAACCCAAAACGTCACACTTACGTGAGCTAGCATATATTAAAATTTCCAGTAGCTTCAGTATTTTATTTATAAAAATAATTTACTTCTTAGCCTAAGAATAATAATACAGTAAAAAACATAAATAATCACAGTATTCCACCATGTAAAATAAGATACCGGTATCAGTGTTTTGGAAAACGAAAATGGTCGCGCCTATGTGAGCTAGTACATGTTGAAATTTTCATTATTTTATTGATAAAATAAGTATTTCCTAGCCTAAGAGTAAGAAAACAATAAAATATAGTAAAAAACATAAATTTAAACATATACACTCACAGTATTGCACCATGTGAAATACTGTACGATAGCGTACACTTTATTGGCGTCTTGGAAAACGCAAAGGCTCGCACCTACGTGTGATAGTTCATGGAATGCTATTGGCTAAAAGGGTGGGAGACGACGATTCACAGAATTGATTTTCTGTATGTTCCGTATCATGGGGTCTGAGTGGCATTTTGATTGAAGTTTGGTTCTCCCACCATCTTCCATTATCTCGCCTCACTCGTTCAGTCTAACTGACATGTGCGCAGTTCGTGTTATGCTTATTAATATGTTATGATTCTGGGGTTGGGTTCTTTCGATAACAGTCTCCTATTCCTCAAAAGGCCCCTCTTTAACTTCAAGCGGCTCTTGCAGATCTCCTTTAATGTGTGATTTACAAGAGATTTCCTCTACTGGGAGAGCATCAGTATCATTTCCTTTGCCTTAACAGAATCCTCATAATTTCAAGCGGCTTCTCCAGATCTACTTTAACGTGTGATTTACAAGAGATTTCCTCTACTGGGGGAGCATCAGTATCGTTTCCTTTGCCTCAACAGACTCCTCTTTAAGTCAAGCGGCTTCTGCATATCTTCTTTAACGTGTGATTTAAAAGAGATTTCCTCTACTGGGGGAGCATTAGTGTCATTTTCACAGTTTTCAATGCCATTCACCTCCATCATAGAAGGAGAAGGAACACAATTGGTTTCTGAAGACTGACCTGAATTGAGACCAGTTTGTACAAAGTCCAAAGTACTACTGTATTTCAAAACATCACAGATAGGATACTTGGCCTCTCCACTATCATATTTTTCATAATGATAAGGGTTTTCCTATGTACTGTATATTCAATTCACTTCGTAACTGAGCCACGAGGAAATGGAAGAACCTGGCCTTACACTCGAACATCTGGCAGCCCTGTATGAACACGTGAAAGCACTTCAACAACTCTCACAAGAACATGATGATAATATGGTTCGTTCGGTGACCTTCTGCAACCTTCTCAACAATGCCATGTCTTTACCACCTCATTCACGGTAAGTTTACCTATCACTTTCATATACCAAAATATTTTAATTTATGCTTGCACGCTGTTATTAATAAAGTAAAGGGTGGTTTGTTAACAGTACAGGGGGGTTTATACAGTAAACGTAAAAATAAATGTAAAATACCTATGTACATATAGGGTGATCCTACTTTGCGGAAATTCAACTATCGCGGTCGGTCCCAGAACCGAACCCTCACGATAAACGAGGGATCACTGTATATATATAAAGCCGGTTTTACGTCACAAACTACCTTTTCTACCAAGGGGTTGGACGGTTTCCGTATTGCAAAGGAATTGTTTTGGCAGATGTATTCGTTACCCTGAGTGCATACCCTTTCTAACCTCAGGCCGTGGCGGGGCATGAAACCTCTACCTGCCGCCTCAAGTCCTCATTGCTGTAGTAGTAAGAGAAGTAAACGATCTTTCAATTGGCAGCCTTCATCGTCCAGTTATGAAACTAAATCTTACGGAAAAAATTAACTTGAAAAAAGACGAGAACCAAGAAGTTCCACTTCCAGAGATTATATTATACTTGAGCATCAGAGATTATATTATAGTTGAGCATCAGAAATTATATTATAGTTGAGCATCAGCAATTATATTATAGTTGAGCATCAGAGATCATATTATAGTTGAGCATCAGAGATTATATTATAGTGGAGCATCAGAGATTATAGTATTTATTTCCATAAGGATTTGTTTCATAACTGGATGATGAAGGATGCCCTTCGAAAGCTTGTTTACTTCTTTTACTACTACGGCAATGAGGACTTCATGTTGAATATAGTATCCAGTGAAGACACTTGTACCTCCATAGGAGTGGAATTTCTCGGTGCAAGTCTTCAAAGTTGATATCTGAAACAAGCTGTCTTCATAATTCAAAATTCCTTTCTGATACTCAGCTATAATATACATGTTTCAGAGTTACCTTCTCTTTCAAGATATTTTTTCCAAACTTTGGAGGAGCACCAAGGCCAAGCAAGAAGAAAACAACTTTTCACGAGGACAGTCGCCTGGAAAAGGATATTTGGAGCTTTCTGGAAGTGGATCTTCTTGGTTCTTATCTTTTTCCTAGTGATTTATTTCCGTAAGGATTTGTTTTATAACCGGACGATGAATGATGCCCTTCGAAAGCTCGTTTACTTCTCTTACTACTACGGCAATGAGAATTTCGTGCTGAAGATAGTATCCAGCGAAAACACTTGTACCTCCATTGGAGTGGAATCACTCGATGCAAGTCTTCAAACAAGCTGTCTTCATAACTCAAAATTCCACTCTAATGCACAGTTGTGAGACCTGCGATAATGTATGGAGCAGAGACATGGGCAATAAAGAAGACACAAGAGAAAAAACTGGATGTGGCAGAGATGAGGATGTTGAGATGGATGTGTGGGGTGACAAGAAGAGATAAGATCAGAAGCGAGGTAATTAGAGGTACCTCAAAAGTTAGAGAAATATCTGATAAGATACAAGAAAGTAGACTAAGATGGTATGGTCATGTCGTTAGGAGGGATGAACAGTATGTTGGGAGGAGGGTGATGGAAATGGACATACAGGGTAGGAGAAGGAGAGGGAGACCAAAGCGTAGGTGGATGGATTGCATCAAGGTTGACCTGAGGTCTAAAGGTTTGTTGGGTGATGAGGTATGGGACATAAACAAATGGAGAAAGCTGGCTAGAAACATCGACCCCACATGGAAGTGGGAAAAGATGTAGACGAAGAAGAAGAAGCTCAGCTATAATATAAATGTTCCCAGAGTTAACTTCTCTTTCAAGATATTTTTTCTAAACTTTGGAGGAGCACCAATCCAAACAAGAATATAACAATCTTTCGCAAGGACAATCGCCTAGAAAAGGATATTTGGACCTTTCTGGAAGTGGAACTTCTTGGTGCTGGTCTTATTTCAAGTGATTTATTTCCGTAAGGATTTATTCCATAACCATATGATAAAGGTTGCCCTTCGAAAGCTCGTGTACTTCTCCTACTACTACGGCAAGGAGGACTTCATGTTGAAGATAGTATCCAGCGAAGGCACTTGTACGTCCATGGGACTGGAATCTCTCGATGCAAGTCTTCAAAGTTTATATCTGAAACAAGCTGTCTTCATAACTCAAAATTCCTCTATGATGCTAAACTATAATATAAATGTTCCAGAGTTACCTTCTCTCTCAAGATATTTTTTCCAAACCTTGGAGGAGAGCCACAGCTAAGCAAGACTAAAACAATCTTTCACGAGGAGAGTCGCCTGGAAATATATTTGGACCTTTCTGGAAGTGGAACTTCTTGGTTCTCGTCTTTTTTTTTAATTATTTATCTCCATAAGGATTTGTTTCATAACCAGACGATAAAGGATGCCCTTCGAAAGCTCGTTTACTTCTCTTACTACTACAGCAATGAGGACTTCACGTTAAAGATAGTATCCAGCGCAGATACTTGTATCTCCATTGGAGTGAAATCTCTCGATGTAAGTCTTCAAAGTAGATATCTAAAACAAGCTGTCTTCATAACTCAAAATTCCTCTCTGATGCCCGGGCCTTTCTTGAAGAGGGCAGTGTCTGCTTGTCCCGATGTAAAAAAAAATATATATATATATAAAAAAAAAAAAAAAAAAAAAAAAAAAAATATATATATATATATATATATATATATATATATATATATATATATATATATATATATATATATATATATATATATATATATATATATATATATATATATATATATATATATATATATATATATATACACACAGTGATCCCTCGTTTATCGCAGGGGTTAGGTTCCGGGACCTACCGCGATAGGTGAATTTCTGCGAAGTAGGATCACCCTATATGTATATAGGTATTTTACATTTATTTTTACGTTTACTGTATAAACCCTCCCTGTACTGTTAACAAACCACCCTTTACTTCATAAATAACAGCATTGAAGCGTAAATTTGTATGGAAGTGAAAGATAAACTTACTGTGAATGAGGTGGTAATGACATGACATACTCATATACATAGATATTTTACAATTATTTTCACGTTTACTGTATGAACCCTCCCTGCACTGTTAAAATACCACCCTTTACTTTATAAATAACAGCATGCAAGCGTAAGTTTATTTGAATGTGATAGGTAAACTTATCGTGAATGAGGTGGTAATGACGTTTGTAGACTCCATAGGAAATTATTCCGCAGCCAATAATATCTTTACGGCGGCTTTTTGCGAGCGAATAACATGGTAATGGGGAGTTGCTGTCACTTTTTCTTATTTTGTTGGAAGATGGTCTTGTAAGGAATCATGCCATCATCAAGAAGACTGCAGAAGGTCACCGAATGAACCATATTATCGTCATGTTCATGCGAGAGTTGTTGGACTGCTTTCACATGTTCATACATGGCTGCCAAACGTTCGAGTGTAAGGCCAGGTTCTTCAATTTCTTTGTGCGTTTCCTCAAGTTCTTTTTCTTCCTCTTCTGCTGATTTTGTCATTTCTTCCAAGTCTTCGTTAGTCAAAGGCTGTGAGTGGCAGTCACTCAGTTCATTTACATCTTCGGGAGTCATATCTTTAAAGCCTTCTCCTCCTAGCAATGCAGCCAACTTCACAGCTTTCGCAACTGCCGCCTTCTGCACTTCGTCTGGAGCAAATCCCTTGTAGTCGTGGATGACTTCGGACCACAATTTCTTCCAGCTAGCATTGATTGTGGCAGACTTTGTCTCTTTGATTGCTTTTTGAATATTTTTTAGGCATGTGGCAATCGTGTAATTACACCAGTAAGTCTTCATTGAGAATTCTTTGTCCGAATTCATGGATTCAACTAGGTTCGCCAGGGCATTTCGTATGTATAGGGCCTTGAACACACGTATAACGCCTTGATCCATAGGCTGAATCAGTGACGTCGTATTCGGTGGCAGGAACTCAACTTGAACACCGTCATATTGGAGATTGGTTGCGTGGCCACCAGCATTATTCATCAAAAGAAGGACTTTAGATTCAAGGCCTTTTGCCATAAGATAAAGTTTTACCTGAGGGATAAAGCATTGGTGAAGCCAGTCCGATGAGAGGCTTTTTGTGATCCATGCCTTAGGGTTATGCATCCAATACACTGGCAGCAGATTCTTATTCTTGTTCTTCAAAGCCCTAGGGTTCTTTGACTTGTAGATAAGCCCGGGCTTTAACATGAAGCCCGCAGCATTCCCGCACATGATGAGGGTAACGCGATCTTTGTGCGCTTTAAATCCCGGGGCTTTAGCTTCTTCCTTGAAGAGAAAAGTGCGAGATGGCATTCTCTTCCAAAATAAGCCAGTCTCATCCATGTTGAAGACTTGCTCAGGAACATATTCCCCTTCGGTGATAATTTTCTTGAAGTCATTCTTGACGTAATTTTCTGCGGCAGCTGTATCTGCAGAGGCAGCCTTGCCATAAACTGAAACGCTTTTTAGGCCATAGCGGTTTTGAAATTTGAAGAACCATCCATTGCTAGCAACAAACGGTTGTATCCTCGATGGAGAATTGCTGGAGGGTCCTGGTTGTGGGTCGTTGATATCGTATTCTCTCTCTTCCTCTCCGCGGTCACCACTGTCGTCATCAGGTTCATTTGCAGCGAATGTCTCGTACAGCTTCTTCGCTTTTGTTTGTATGATATTGGTGTTTAAGCTGATGTTTTTCTTTCTGCAACCAGCAGTCCACAGGGCCAAAGCAGCTTCCATCCACACTACTGCCTTATTGCGGGGTGTTACGACCCTCTGCCGATTTATCAAAAGAAATGCTCGCTGTTTTCCTGATCTTTGCCTTGTCCTTTTTGATGTAGCGCACAGTAGATTCATTGAGGCCAAAATAGCGGCCGACATCCACAAACCTTTTTCCTTCTCTCAACATATCTAAGAGTTTCACTTTTTCTACAATGGTTAACATTTTCCTGTGCCGCTTAGGCTGACTGCCTGGAGCCTTAGAAGGTGAAGGACGTTTGGGAGGCATTGCAAAGGTTAAATTACGCTTGAAAACACAATCATAAGCAAAACGTATTAATAAGCACAACGAGAGCGGCGCACATGTGAGTTAGACTGAGCGAGTGAGGCGGCACATTGGAAATTGGAGGGAAAAGCAAACTGCAATGAAAAAGCCAATCAGACCCCATGATACAGAACATATTGAAAACAATTCTGTGGTTCGTCGTCTCCTGACCTTTCAGCCAATAGCATTCCATGAACTATCTCACGTAGGTGAGAGCCTTTTCGTATTCCGAAACGTTGATAGCGGTATCATATTTTACATGGTGTAATACTGTTAGTACTTTGTTTTTTATTATTTTTTACTGTTTTATTATTGTTAGGCTAGGAAATACTTGTTTTATCAATAAAATAATGAAAATTTTAATATTCACTAGATCACGTAGGTGAGAGCCATTGCGTTTTCCGAAACGTGATACCGGTATCGTATTTTTCATGGTGCAATACTGTTAGTACTGTATTTATGTTTTTTACTATTTTTTACTGTTTTATTATTCTTAGGCTAGGAAATACTTGTTTTATCAATAAAATAATGAAAATTTTAATATTCACTAGGTCACGTAGGTGAGAGCCTTTGCGTTTTCCGAAACACTGATACCGGTATCATATTTTACGTGGCGCAATACTGTTTACTATTTTTTTCTGTTTTATTATTCTTAGGCTAAGAAATAAGTTTTTTTATCAATAAACTCATGAAACTACTGGAAATATAAATATATATGCTAGCTCACGTAGCTGTGACCCCGATACATTGTACGCTATCGGATACTATTTCGCATGATGCAATACCCTGTACTGTGAGTTATACTGTACGTACGTATATCTAAATTTATGTTTTTTACTATTTTTTACTGTTTTATTATTCGTAGGCTGGGAAATAAATTTTTTTATCAATTAAATAATTAATTTTTTGTTTACAATAAAAAAATGAAAATACTGAAAAAAAATTTTTTTTTTCAATATTTTAATATTTTTGCGCATACCCATAAAATGAAATAATAATTTATAAAAAAAAAACACCACGATAGAGTGAGAACGCGAACCAAGAAACACGAATAACTGGGGGAACACTGTATATGCAAAAATATTAAAATATTAAAAAATAAAAATTTTCAGTATTTTAATTGTTTTATTGAAAAAAACATATTTCATTATCAAATTGATAAAAAAAAAATTATTTCCCAGCCTACCAATAATAAAACAGTAAAAAATAGTAAAAAACATAAAATTAGAAATACAGTATAACTCACAGTATTGCATCATGTGAAGTAGTGTCTGATTGCGTACAATGTATTGGGGTCGCAGCTCTGTGAGCTAGCATATATATTTATATTCCAGTAGTTTCATGATTTTATTGATAAAAAAAACGTATTTCTTAGCCTAAGAATAATAAAACAGTAAAAAATAAAATACATAAATACTAATAGTATTGCACCATGTAAAATACAATACCAGTATCAGTGTTTCGGAAAACGAAAAAGGTCGAACCTACGTAAGTTAGTACATATTGAAATTTTCATTATTTTATTGATAAAACAAGTATTTCCTAGCCTAAGAGTAATAAAACAGTAAAAAATAGTAAAAAAACATAAATTTAGATACATAACTTACAGTACTGCATCATGTGAAATAGTGTCCGATAGCGTACAATGTATTGGGGTCACGCCTACGTGAGCTAGCATTAATATTAAAATTTCCAGTAGTTTCATGATTTTGTTGATAAAAAAACGTATTTCTTAGCCTAAGAATAATAAAACAGTAAAAAATAGTAAAAAAAACATAAATACTAACAGTATTGCAACTTGTAAAATACGATACCGCTATCATCGTTTCGGACAAAGGCTTGCACCATCTTCCATTGTCTCGCCTCACTCGTTCAGTCTAACTCACGTGTGCACCGTTCACGTTGTGCTTATTAATACGTTTTGCTTGTGATTTTTTTACTCGCATATTTTAACCTTTGCAATGCCTCCCAAGCATCCTTCATCTTCTAAAGTTTCTTGTAGTGAGCCCAAGTGGCAAAGGAAAATGTTAACCATAACAGATAAGGTGAAACTCTTAGATATGTTGAAAGAAGGAAAAAGGTTTACGGATGTCGGCTGCTATTTTGGCCTCAATGAATAACAGCCATAAAGCTGTTATTGACTGCGGAATAATTTCCTCTGGCGTCTACAAACTCATTACCACCTCATTCACGGTAAGTTTACCTATCACGTACATATAAATTTAAGTTGCATGCTGTTATTTATAAAGTAAAGGGTGGTTTTTTAACAGTGCAGGGAGGTTTATACACTAAACGTAAAAATAATTGTAAAATACCTATGTACACGAGTATGTCATATAAATTTACGCTTGCATGCTGTTATTTATGAAGTAAAGGGTGGTTTGTTAACAGTACAGGGAGGGTTTATACAGTTTATATGGTGTAAACGTAAAAATAAATTAAAATATCTATGTACATATGGGCTGATCCTACTCCTCGATTTTCCTGTCTCGCGCCGGGTCCCGGAACCGAACCTTCACGATAATGGAAGGAACACTGTATATATATATATATATATATATATATATATATATATATATATATATATATATATATATATATATATATATATATATATATATATATGTGTGTGTGTGTGTACAGTAATCCCTCGCTATTTCACGGTTCACCTATTGCGGATTCACTCTCTCTCTCTCTTTTTTTTTTTTTTTTTTTTTTTTTTTTTAGACACCAGGATGGGCCAAAAATGATAAAATAAAAAAGCCTTTATCAGGCTGTAAAGAGAATCAGAGATGGAGAGTGTAATGACCTGTCAGATGTGAAGGGATTATAAAAGATGTGTAATGAATATCCAGCCCTCTTCTGGGTTATAATATACCTCTGCATTACTTTCATTATGTTTATTCCAATAATTCTCCTTAGATCTTATTATTACTATTATTATTATTATTATCGGCAACAATAATTTTCCTTTGATGATGATTGTGGAGATTATTATCATTATTATAATTATTATTATTATTATTATTATTATTATTATTATTATTATTATTATTATGGGCTCATCATTGTTTGTACATCTGTTGGTTTATTTACTTTAATAACTGTGTACAGTGCCCCTCCCTAGTTGGCTTGGACAAAGAGAGTGTGAGGGGTTGGGTAGAATAGATTGTTGGAGAGAGAGAGAGAGAGAGACATCTTTAATTAATTCTTGTTCATTCAACCAAAACTACATTATTTATTGTAAAAGTAATAGTTTAATTACAAATTCGTAATATTAATGATAATAATAATATTAATAATATTAATAATAATAATAATCTCCACAATCATCATCAAAGGAAAAAATGTTAAAAATAATAATAATAATAATAATAATAATAATAATAATAATAATAATAATAATAATATCTAAGGAGAATTTTTGGAATAGACATCATGAAAGTAATGCAGAGTTATATTAAAACATAGCAGAGAGCTGGATATTCATTACACATCTCTTATAACCCTTCACATCTGACAGGTCATTACACTTTCCATCTCTGTTTCCATTTACAGCCTGATAAAGGCTGCTTTATCATTTTTGGTCCGTCCTGGTGTCATAATCATCTTAAAAAAAAAAAATAAATAATAATAATAATAATAATAATAATAATAATAATAATAATAATAATAATAATCCTACTTCGCGGAAATTCACCTATCGCGGCTGGTCCCGGAACTGAACCCCCGCAATAAACGAGAAATTACTGTATGACCGTATAAAGGAAATTTCGCGGAATTTAAATAGTCCATATCCATAAAGAATCATGTTAATAGACATAGATACGCTACTCAAGCGTGCATAAACACACTGTACCAAATGAAAAAGCTACGTAAAACACATTTTACAAATACATAACCAAGCTTAATTACGTATGTAAATTGAAAATATACCAATACATTTTGAAAGATACACAAATAAACAAATAAATACTGTACAGTAAACAAATTAGCTCACTATTATGCAGTGGGCAACAGGTATACTGGGACTTGCATGGTGGTGGTGAGTGGTTGACTTAAGCGGTAGGAGAGGGAAGAGAATAGGAGCGGGAAGTGGGAGAACTAATCCCTATCTGCAAATGTAAACAAAGTTAAAATAAAAAGTAAACAAAAGTAATTCTAGAAAACTTAGCATGATTTGCATAACTCTAGGAAACGTCACCTTTTTTTTTTTCACTATATACGGCAAGCAATAGGCATACTGGGACGTGCGTGGTGGCGGTGAGCAGGTGACTTAAGCTTTAGGAGAGGGAGAAGAGGAGGGGGAAGTGGGAGAGCTAACCCCTGTTTGTTGTTGGGGTTCATGCTTCTTAGAATCACTTGTTTTGGATGAGGAGTTGGCATGAAGAGTTCCCTGCCTTGCAACCCTCCTCTTTTCTGGCAAAAGTTCATTGTAGCTGGCAACATGTTGCATGACCCTTCAGTACGTCAAGCCTGCAGTCTCTACATTAGGATCTTTTTTATCCAAAACATCCAAGGCTTTCTCTATATGATTAAAAAATTCACCCAAGTCCTTCACAGTGAGTGTTTTCATGGGGCTTCTATGAAGTGTGGCTGCTGCCTCCTTTTCCACCTCCTCCTCACATTGTTGCATTTTTAACTTAAGGTTTATAGACTTTCTCACCCTTTTAGGAGGAGGAGGACTTTCACAGTCGTTTCCTCCTCCTCACGTTGGCGCATTTTTAACTCAAGGTTTATAAACTTTCTCACTCTTTTAGGAGTAGGAGCACTTCCACAGTCTTTTCCTGGGGGTTTACTGGCCATGACAGAGGAAATAAAAATATGTAAACAAGCACAGGAAACACAAAGTTTACCACAACAACTGTTAACACATTTGATATATCCACATGGTATGCTGGGTGAAGAGAGACTGAAGCACATGGCAGCGTGGCGGGAAAATGGCTCCGAGGCTGGCTCTTAGTCAATAAACTGTACCGCGTTTTTTTTTCAGTCACATTAACTGTGCAGTTCAAATTTTTTTACTCTTATTTTGTATACGTGCTAATCCAAATTTGCGTAGTCTAAACTCGCGTAAATGGAGAGGTGACTGTATATATTCTATGCTCAATGGTGGAGTGTGTGACTCTAAAAGCGATCAATGCAGTTTCAATCCCACTGCCGGGAATCAGAATTTAAACAATTAAAGAATAATATCAGTATTCACTTTTAAGAAGTCCCTGGCTCATATTTGGAAACGTCTCAGATATTCCATTTTTTATGTTGATTGCTGGTGAATGCAACCATATCTTGCAGTTCTAAACATCTTGCATCATATACATTCTTGAATGCATATATTCAATATGGTGTAGCTAATATGTTTATTAACTTGAAAAGTGGCTACAAGCCAAGGATATTTTGTTATAAATGTAACTCTGCAAGTGTAGCATCCTTAATTCTAGTGGATGTGTGCTTTACATTGTTTAAATATACTGCATGTCTTTAGTATGATCTGAGTTTTTCATGGCAGTAATCCATGGGGCTTGGAGGTGAATGCACAAGTACTTTATTGGCTATTGATATTTACATCTGCTATATACACATATGGAATACCATTGTGGTTAATTATATCTCATGCAGGGGCATTGGTGATGGTTTTATTGATTGTGACTATAAGTTTAGTTTTTTATTCTAATTGTTGAAGAGATGAAAATGTCTAGTCTCTTCTGATGATGAAGTACATTTGGCTTTAGAAGTGGGCACTAGAAATTAAAATTAATATTAATTAGTGCTTGGTGCAAATATTATGTGAATGGTTACTTAACACAATGTTTGCTTATGTGAGCGTTACATTTCATGGTGAATATAATATGTATTTTTAAGAGTAACCCATATACTCTACTGTATAAGTAATATCAGCAATTGTAAAATTAAATAGTTTATATGTATGTATTAAAAGAGTTTAAAAGTTTTGGCCTAGGTTTCTAGTGAATTAAAGTGAGATAAGAGAAACATGAACTAATCTTTGTATTTTATCTTCTGATTCTTTTTGTTTTTCTCCCAGAGCCACCTTACCGATGGGAATGGATGAAACCTCCCTCAGTGAAGCTAGTCAGGCCTTGGATGAGGCCAATCATAATAGGTATGTTTTAAGACAATTGGCAACCCCTTATCCTCAAGGAGCTGTGAGAGGAGAGTTTGAGGCATGTTTGTCTTCTGGGGAATATGTGCTTTGCTTTGGCCATTCCCCTTATAGCTGTGATTTTTATCATTACATATGTACAGGGAGTCTTCATATAAAGTCGTTTCAAGTTATGGCGTTATGATTTTACGACAAAGGCCAAAAAATAGTTAATAGATTATTATTAAATTAATTTTTGGACCTACGTGGCTGGTGCAGTAAATTCAAACCACTTGCCAAAAGAGTTTGTGAGAGCTGCTTAGGAATACACAGCTAGCAGCACTACTCTATTCATATTTATCAAGTAAATGGCTTTATTTATTTATTTTGTTATATACAGTGCTCCCTTATTTATCGCGGGGGTTCAGTTCCGGGACCAGCCGCGATAGGTGAAAATTCGCAAAGTAGGAGCACCATATTTATTATAGGTATTTTACATTTATTTTTACCTTTACTGTATAAACCCTCTCTGCACTGTTAGCAACTCACCCTTTACTTTATTAATAACAGTGCGTAAGCCTAAATTTATATGAATGTGATGTTATGAAGATTGAAAAAAAGCTTTAAGAACAAACAGCAAACAAACTTTCGATATAATATCGTCCGGGAAATGGCGTGTACAGAATATATATATTTCATTTAAGTTTCCCGTGTACATTGTGATATACGTTTTCTTTGTAACGAATTGTGTTTTCTTTTTGTCTCAGCTGACTTTGTTTACCTTAAGATTTCATGCAGCATTGTCGATATGTAAAGAAGATAGAATAATGTTTAGTACCAAGGAATATTAATAATACTATAATCTTGAAAATTAGATAAACCCCATACAGTGTGAGTAAATAAATATTTTATTAGAAAGATATTGTGCCTGAATAGTGATAAGCATCAGCTGATACAGAAGCAGCAAAACATTTTGGTTAGAGGTTCGTTCTCCCGCATCCTCCTCCTCTGCTACCGCTTAATGCAATCGAATATTATGAAGAGAATTGAAAAAAGCATTAAGAACAAACAGCAAACATATTTTCAATATTATATCGTCAGAGAAATAGCGTGCGAAGATGCATCAGCTGATACGGAAGTAGTAAAACGTTGGCCGATAGAGGTTTGTTCTCCCGCGTCCTCCTCCTCTACTACCGCTTAATGCGATCGAATATTATGAAGAGAATTTAAAAAAAGCACTAAGAACAAACAGCAAACAAACTTTCGATATAATATCGTCTGGGAAATAGCGTGCGAGGGTGTATCAGCTGATATGGAAGTGCCAAAACGTTTGCAGAAAGAGGTCCGTTCTCCCGCATCCTCCTCCTCTTCTACCACTTAATGCGATCGAAGATTATGAAGAGAATTGAAAAAAAGAATTAAGTACAAAGAGCAAACAAACTTTCGATATAATATTGTCAGGGAAATAGCTTGTAGAGAATATATATATTTAATTTAAGTTTCCCATGTACAGTATGATATATACGTTTTCTTTGTAATGAATTGTATAGTTTTCTTTTTGTCTCAGCTGACTTTGTTTACCTTAAGATTTCGTGCAGCATGCTCGATATGTAAAGAAGATAGAATAATGTTTAGAACCAAGGAATATTAATAATACTATAATCGTGAAAATTAGAGAAGCCCCAAATAGGGTGAGTAAATAAATATTTAATGAATAAGATATTGTGCCTGAATAATGTATAAGCATCAGCTGATACGGAAGCGGCAAGACGTATTGGTTAGAGGTTCGTTCTCCCACATTCTCCTCCTCTTCTGCCTCTTAATACGATCGAATATTATGAAGAGAATTGAAAAAAACATTAAGAACAAACAACAAACAAACTTGCGATGTAATATCGTCAGGGAAATAGCATGCGAGGGTGCATCAGCTGATACGGAGGCGGCAAAACGTTTGCATCCTCATGCTCAAAAATAGCATGAACCCAGAAAATCTGCGATATAAAATACATATGCTCACCAAAAAAATCTGTAATGCACTGAATTCACGGTAGTGAATAGCAGCGATATAGCGAGGGATTACTGTATACAGTGGTGACCCCAACCTACAAATTTAATCCGTTCCCAAAACATGTTCATGGGTTGGATTTATTTTTCCCATTGAAAAGTGTGTAAATTCAGTTAATCCGTTCCTAGTCACAATAAATATTCACTTTAAAAGTTTACGACTCCCTATAAACATGAAATATAATACAGTTTATACGCATTTCATCTATATAAGGAAAATTACATTAATAATAGAAAAAAATTCTACTCTACTAAAATAAAACATGGTACAGTACTGTCTTTACCTTTGTGGATGATTGTTGCTGGCATACGTGGATGGTGGTGGAGGAGGAGGAGGGGGACTAATTTTTGGAAGGAGGGTCCCTTTCCATAAAAACGTTAGGGAACTCTTCCGATACAGGCTGTATTTTTGGTGTTTTCACTCTTTTCTCATTTGGAAGCTGCTTCCCTGCCTACTGGCACAAGGAAATGATCCAGAGGAGTTTGTCTTTTTCTAAGTTGGTAAATTTTTCTAAAAATATTCATCGCATTGTCATTTACCATGTTCACTACTCTTATTGCCCACAGTTTTATCTGGGAGATGATTTTCAATAAAAGCCTGCACATCATTCCACTTGCTGAAAATTTGTTTAAATTCTTTACTGGACACCTCTACCCTCTCATCCCCCTCCTCCGGTGACTGCTCCTCTTGGAGAATCTTCGCCTGTTCACGTTGCAACTCAATAAATTCATCTGTGATAAGTTCTTCTTTGTGTTTCTCCACCAGCTCCTCCTCGAAGTCTCTATCAGTCACACAACCTGGCCAAAGTTTCCTCCAAGCGGAGTTCAATGTACAGTATGAGACCTCCTTCCATGCTTTATCAATGAGGCCAATGCAGTGGAGAATTTAAAGTGGTCTTTCCAAAAATCACGTAGGGTCAAATCCATGTCATTGGTGACCTGGAAACACCTGGCAAAAAGACCCTTTGTATACAAATTTTTAAAATTAGAAATTACCTGCTGGAGGATATGAGTGGTGTTGGGAGGCAGAAATTTTACTTTAATGAAGTCGTAATGTATAGCAAGATCTTCTTCCACACCTGCAGGATGGGCAGGAGCATTATCCATTATGAGGAGACACTTAAGGGGCAAATAATTTTCTTCGAGATATTTTTTCAGTGCTTGCGCAAACACTTTAATCAGCCACTCTAGGAATAAAGTCTGCTTGACCCAAGCCTTTGGATTTGGCCTCCATATTACTGGGAGGCTAGCCTTCAATACGTTATTGTGTGTAAAACCACGCAGTTTTTTTAGAGTGGTAAACAAAAAGAGGCTTGTCTTTCACTGGTTTATGGCCAGGCAGTGATTTCTCCTCTTGGGTTATATAAGTTCTTTTGGGTATTTTCTTCTAAAAGAGTCCCATTTTATCACAATCAAAAACTTGTTGTGGGATATAACCTTCATTTTCAACATATTTAGTGAATTCCTTCCCGTGAGAGTCCGCTGCTTTTTGGTCGGAACTAGCTGCCTCTCCATGTCTAATGACACTATGAAACCTAGTTTGGCGACGAAAGTGTTCAAACCAGCTTCTTTTCACTTTAAATTCCTCAAGTTTAGCACCACTAGAACTCTGAGAGTTCGGTACAAATCTTGGTGGATGTGCAAAGCCTTAGCACATGTTATGGCCTTGCTAATACTGTATACAACCTGCTGTTTTTCATTTATCAACAACAGTAATAATTTTTCTCTTCTATATATATATATATATATATATATATATATATATATATATATATATATATATATATATATATATATATATATATATATATATATATATATATATATATATCCGGTTCCGGTTTTACGTCACGGACTCCCTTATCTACCAAGGGCTAGGACGGTTGCCTTCTTGCGAAGGACTTGTTTTGGCAGATGTAATCCTTACGCTGAGTGCATGCCCTTGCTAACCTCAGACCGTGACGGGGCGCGAACCCTCGACCTGACGCCTCAGAGTCGGAGACGCTACCGATTGAGCCACGGCGACTATATATATATATATATATATATATATATATATATATATATATATATATATATATATATATATATATATATATATATATATATATATATATATATACTGTGTATATATATATATATATATATATATATATATATATATATATATATATATATATATATATATATATATATATATATATATATATATATATATATATATATATATATATATATATATATATATATATATATATATATACTGTGTATATATATATATATATATATATATATATATATATATATATATATATATATATATATATATATATATATATATATATATATATATATATATATATATATATATATATATATATATATATATATATATATATATATATACTGTATATATATATATACTATACTGTATATATATATATATATATATATATATATATATATATATATATATATATATATATATATATATATATATATATATATATATATATATATATATATATATATATATATATATATATATACACCTTGTTCCTTTTTTCCGAGTTTTTTTAACTGCGAAATTGCAATAACGCCCCAAAAAAATAATAGTAAAAAAAAATACCTTACAGTGTCCCCCTCCCCCCGTATCACGTTTCTTGGTTTGCGTTCTCACTGTATCACGTTTTTTTTTTTTTTTGGATAATTTATTATTTTATTTTATGGGTATGCGCAAAAATATTAAAATATTGAAAAAATAAAAATTTTCAGTATTCATTTTTTTATTGAAAAAAAATTTAATTATTTAATTGATAAAAAAAAATTATTTCCCAGCCTACGAATAATAAAACAGTAAAAAATAGTAAAAAACATAAATTTAGATATACGTACGTACAGCATAACTCACAGTATTACATCATGCGAAATAGTATCCGATAGCGTTCAATATATTGGGGACACAGCTACGTGAGCTAGCATATATATTTATATTTCCTGTAGTTTCATGATATTATTGATAAAAAAATGTATTTCTTAGCCTAAGAATAACAAAACAGTAAAAAATAGTAAACAGTATTGCACCACGTAAAATACGATACCGGTATCAGCATTTCGGAAAACGCAAAGGCTCTCACCTACGTGACCTAGTGAATATTAAAATTTTCATTAGTTTATTGATAAAACAAGTATTTCCTAGCCTAAGAATAATAAAACAGTAAAAAATAGTAAAAAACATAAATACAGTACTAACAGTATTGCACCATGAAAAATACAATACCAGTATCACGTTTCGGAAAACGCAAAGGCTCTCACCTACGTGACCCAGTGAATATTAAAATTTTCATTATTTTAGTGATAAAACAAGTATTTCCTAGCCTAAGAATAATAAAACAGTAAAAAATAATAAAAAACATAAAGAACTAACAGTATTGCACCATATAAAATACGATACCGCTATCAACGTTTCGGAAAACGAAAAGGCTCTCACCTACGTGAGATAGTTCATGGAATGCTATTGGTCGAAAGGTCGGGAGACGACGAATCACAGAATTGTTTTTCAATATTTTCTGTATCATGGGGTCTGATTGGCTTTTTCATTGCAGTTTGCTTTTCCCTCCAATTTCCAATGTGCCGCCTCACTCGCTCAGTCTAACTCACGTGTGTGCCATTCTCGTTGTGCTTATTAATACATTTTGCTTGTGATTGTGTTTTAACGCGTAATTTAACCTTTGCAATGACTCCCAAACGTCCTTCACCTTCTAAGGCTTCTGTTAGTCAGCCTAAGTGGCAAAGGAAAATGTTAACCATTGTAGATAAAGTGAAACTCTTAGATATGTTGAAAGAAGGAAAAAGGTTTGTGGATGTCGGCCGCTATTTTGGCCTCAATGAATCTACTGTGCGCTACATCAAAAAGGACGAGGCAAAGATCAGGAAAACAGCGAGCATTTCTTTTGATAAATCAGCGAAGAGGGTCGTAACATCCCGCAATAAGGCAGTAGTGCAGATGGAAGCTGCTTTGGCCCTGTGGATTGCTGATTGCAGAAAGAAAAACATCAGCTTAAACACCAATATCATACAAACAAAAGCTTAGAAGCTGTATGAGCCATTCGCTGCAAATGAACCCGATGACGACAGTGGCGACCGTGGAGAGGAGAGAGAAGATATCGACGACCCACAACCAGGACCCTCCAGCAAGTCTCCATCGAGGATACAACTGTTCGTTGCTAGCAATGGATGGTTCTTCAAATTTCAAAAACGCTATGGTCTAAAAAGCGTTTCAGTGCATGGTGAAGCTGCCTCTGCAGATACAGCTGCCGCCGAAAATTACGTCAAGAATGACTTCAAGAAAATTATCGCCAAAGGGGAATATGTTCCTGAGCAAGTCTTCAACATGGATGAGACTGGCTTATTTTGGAAGAGAATGCCATCTCGCACTTTTCTGTTCAAGGACGAAGCTAAAGCCCCGGGATTTAAAGCGCACAAAGATCGCGTTACCCTCATCATGTGCGGGAATGCTGTGGGCTTCATGTTAAAGCCCGGGCTTATCTACAAGTCAAAGAAGCCTAGGGCTTTGAAGAACAAGAATAAGAATCTGCTGCCAGTGTATTGGATGCATAACCCTAAGGCGTTGATCACGAAAAGCCTCTCATCGGACTAGTTTCACCAATGCTTTATCCCTCAGGTAAAACTTTATCTTGCGGAAAAAAGCCTTGAATTTAAAGTCCTTCTTTTGATGGATAATGCTGGTGGCCACGCAACCAATCTCCAATATGATGGTGTTCAAGTTGAGCTCCTACCTATGGATCAAGGCGTTATTCGTGCGTTCAAGGCCCTCTACACACGAAATGCCCTGGCGAACCTAGTTGAATCCATGGATTCGGACAAAGAATTCTCAATGAAGACTTACTGGCGTAATTACACGATTGCCACATGCCTAAAAGATATTCAGATAGCAATCAAAGAGATGAAGTCTGCCACAATCAATGCCAGCTGGAAGAAATTGCGGCCCGAAGTCATCCACGACTACAAGGGATTTGCTCCTGACGAAGTGCAGAAGTCGGCAGTTGCGAAAGCTGTGAAGTTGGCTGCATTACTAGGAGGAGAAGGCTTTAAAGATATGACTCCCGAAGATGTGAATGAACTGATTGACTGCCACTCGCAGCCTTTGACTGATGAAGACTTGCATGAAATGACGAAATCAGTGAGCGAAGAAGAGGAAGAACTTAAGGAATCGCACGAAGAAATTGAAGAACCTGGCCTTACACTCGAACGTTTGGCAGCCATACATGAATATGTGAAAGCAGCCCAAAAACTCTCTCAGGAATATGACGATTATATGGTTCGTTCGGTGACCTTCTGTAATTTTCTAACGATGCCATGATTCCTTACCATACCGTCTTCCAACAAATGAAGAAACAGCGACAGCAACTCCCCATTACCATGTTCTTCTCCCCCAAAAAGCAGCCATAAAGTTTTTATTGGCTGCGAAATAATTTCCTCCGGGGTCGAGAATGATGATCATCACCTCATTCACGGTAAGTTTACCTATCACATACATATCTATGTCACGTCATCATCCCCTCATTCACTGTAATTTTATCTATCACTTTCATAAGAATTTACGTTGCTTGCTGTTATTTATAATGTAAAGGGTGTTTTTTTTAACAGTGCAGGGAGGGTTTAAACAGTACGTAAACATAAAAATAATTGTAAAATACCTATGTATGTCACGTCATCATCACCTCATTCACCGTAATTTTATCTATCACTTTCATAAAAATTTACGTTGCTTGCTGTTATTTATAATGTAAAGGGTGTGTTTTTAACTGTGCAGGGAGGGTTTATACAGTACGTAAACTTAAAAATAATTGTAAAATTTTTATGTATGTCACGTCATCATCACATTCACGGTAAGTTTTCCTATCACTTTCATAAAAATTTAATTTGCTTGCTGTTATTTATAATGTAAAGGTTGTTTTTTAACAGTGCAGGGAGGGTTTATACAGTAGGTAAACGTCAATATAATTGTAAAATTCCTATGTATGTCACGTCATCATCACATTCACGGTAAGTTTTCCTGTCACTTTCATAAAAATTTACGTTGCTTGCTGTTATTTATAATGTAAAGGGTGTTTTTTTAACAATGCAAGGAGGGTTTATACAGTATGTAAGCATAAAAATAATTGTAAATGAGTATGTCATGTAATTACCACTTCATTCACCGTAATTTTATCTATCACTTTCATATAAATTTACGTTGCATGCTGTTATTTATGAAGTAAAGGGTGGTATGTTAACAGTATAGGGAGGATTTATACAATGTAAACGTAAAAATAAATTAAAATATCTATGTACATATAGGCTGATCCTACTCCGCGGTTTTCCTGGTTCGCGCCGGGTCCCGAAACCGAACTGCCGCAATAAGGGGGGGAACACGGTACAGTGTTGCATCACTTATCGCGGTAGTTCGGTTCCGGGACCCGGCGCGAACCCGGGAATCCGTGGTGTAGAGATCAGCCTATATGTACATAGATATTTTAATGTATTTTTACGTTTACGCTGTATAAACCCTCCCTGTACTGTTAAAAAAACACCCTTTACATTATAAATAACAGCAAGCAAAGTAATTTTATGAAAGTGATAGGAAAACTTACCATGAATGAGGTGATGACTTGACCTTAATAGGTTCCATATTTTACAATAATTTTTACGTTTACGTAAAATAGCGGCCGACATCCATAAACTTTTTTCCTTCTTTCAACATATCTAAGAGTTACACTTTATCTACAATGGTTAACATTTTCCTTTGCCACTTAGTCTCACTACAGGAAGCCTTAGAAGATGAAGGATGCTTGAGAGGCATTGCAAAGGTTAAAATATGCGAGTAAAAAAATCACCAGCTGAACATATTAATAATAATAAGCACAACATGAATGGCGCACACGAGTGAGGCGAGACAATGGAAGATGGTGGAAGCCTTTGTCCGAAACGCTGAAAGCGGTATCGTATTTTACATGTTGCAATACTGTTAGTATTTATGTTTTTTAACTCTTTTTTACTGTTATTTTATTCTTAGGCTAAGAAATACGTTTTTTTTATCAATAAAATCATGAAACTACTGGAAATAGAAATATATATGCTAGCTCACGTAGCTTCGACCCCAATACATTGTACGCTATCGAACACAAGCAAAACATGAGTTAGACTGAACGAGTCTTTGTCCAAAACGCTGATAGTGGTATCGTATTTTACATGTTGCAATACTGTTAGTATTCATGTTTTTTACTATTTTTTACTGTTTTATTATTCTTAGGCTAATAAATCCATTTTTTTTTATCATTAAAATCATGAAACTACGGGAAATATAAATAAATATGCCAGCACACATAGCTGTGACCCCAATACATTGTACGCTATCGAACACCATTTCGTATGATGCAATACTGTGGGTTATTCTGTACGTACGTATATCATTCAGTTATTAGTACAATGTATATTAATTTAAAATTCATCTACTTATTTGATGATTGTACAAAATCTATTGTATTTATTCACTGTAATTTGGACCAAATATTCCTTTTGTAAAGATTATACTGTACTTTTCAAAAGAGGTGGTCAATAAACGTATCTATCTATCTATCTATCTACATTTATGTTTTTTACTGTTTTATTATTCGTAGGCTGGGAAATAATTTTTTTTTATCAATTTTATAATGAAATATGTTTTTTTCAATTAAAAAAAATGAAAATACTGAGAATTTTTTTTTTAATATTTTAATATTTTTGCATATACCCATGAAATAAAATAATAATTTATAAAAAAAAAAAAGCACGATAGAGTGAGAAAGCGAACCAGGAAGCGCGAATAACTGGGGTAACACTGTATTCGTAAAAACCCCCATGCCAAAAAACTCAAAAAAAAAAAAAAAAATTCAATTTAGTAAAAAAAAATCAACTGTATCGGAGGCACTTTTTCGCCATCCTCCTCCTCTTCTACTGCTTGATGCGATCAGATATTATGAAGAAAATTGAAAAAAAGCATTAAAAACAAACAGCAAGCATATTTCCAATATAATATCGTCAGGGAAATAGCGTGTGAGGGTGCATCAGCTGATCCGGAAGTAGCAAAACGTTTGCCAATAGAGGTTCGTTCTCCTGCATCCTACTTCTCGTGTACTGCTTAATGCGATCGGATATTATGAAGAAAATAAAAAAAAAGCATTAAGAACAAACAGCAAACATACTTTCAATATAATATCGTCAGGGAAATAGCGTGTGAGGGTGCATCAGCTGATGCGGAAGTAGCAAAACGTTTGCCAATAGAGGTTCGTTCTCCTGCATCCTAGTCCTCTTCTACCGCTTAATGCGATCGGATTATGAAGAAAATTTAAAAAAAGTCTTAAGAACAAACAGCAAACATATTTTCAATATCGTCAGGGAAATAGCGTGTGAGTGTGCATCAGCTGATACGGAAGTAGCAAAACGTTTGCCGATAAAGGATCGTTCTCCCGCATCGTACTCCTCTTTTTCCGCTTAATACGATCGGATATTATGAAGAAAATTGAAAAAAGCATTAAGAACAAACAGCAAACATTCTTTCTATGTAATATCGTCTGGGAAATAGCATGCGAGGGTGCATCAGCTGATACGAAAGTGTGACAAAACGTTTGCATCCTCGTCCTCTCCACCATCAATGTTGCCAGAATAGATGAATGAGAGAAATGATAAATATAAAAAATCTTCATGTAAGCTGGTAAGTTATTTCAGTATCTTAAAGATGAAGTACATTTTTATTTAAATGACAGTGCTACCATCTTGTAATTAATATACTGTATATCTTAAAATGTACCATACATTTGAAAATAAAAACATCCGCTTTAGCTGGTAACACTAGCCACCATGCACGTCCCAGTGTAAGCCTGTTGCCAACGGCATAATAGAGTGCATTAATTTCTTTACTGTGCAGTAAATCTGTATAGCTTTTATACTGTACACTATTTGCATGTTAATATAAATAACTACAGGTCTTTCTGCTTTGTGATGTACTTATAAAATATGTTTTACTTATCTTATATCTTTGGTATAGTGTGTCTATGGATGGTTATGGAATGAGCTATGCCCTTTATCATTGTTTCCTATGGAAAATGATTCGTTTTTTCATGCGATTTTCCAGTTACCCGTCACTTCTGAGAACCTATCTCCGCGTTATTCTGAGAACTAGGTGTATATATACAGGGAGCCCTCTTATAACGTCAGGGTTCCGTTCCTGACAGCTGACTTAAGTTGAAAATTGACGTAAGTCGGAACTCACTTAGATTAGAACCTGGGTCCCCTATATATATATATATATATATATATATATATATATATATATATATAATATATATATATATATATATATATATATATATATATATATATATATATATATATATATATATATATATATATATATATATATATATATACAGTGTTCCTTCGATTATCTCGATGGTTCGGTTCCGGGACCCGGCGCGAGACAGGAAAATCGTGAAGTAGGATCAGCCTATATGTACATAGATATTTTAATTTATTTTTACGTTCACACTGTATAAACCCTCTCTGTACTGTTAACAAACCACCCTTTACTTCATAAATAACAGCATGCAACGTAAATTTATATGAAAGTGATAGATAAAATTACGGTGAATGAAGTGGTAATTACATGACATACTCATGTACATAGGTAGTTTACAATTACTTTTATGTTTACGTACTGTATAAACCCTCCCTGCACTGTTAAAAAAACACCCTTTATATTATAAATAACAGCAAGCAAGGTAAATTTTTATGAAAGTGATAGGAAAACTTACTGTGAATGAGGTGGTGATGACGTGACATACTCATATACATAGGTATTTTACAATTATTTTTACGTTTGCGTACTGTATAAACCCTCGCTACACTGTTAAAAAAACACCCTTTACATTATAAATAACAGCATGCAACGTAAATTTACATGAAAGTGATAGATAAAATTACGGTGAATGAAGTGGTAATTACATGACATACTTATGTACATAGGTATTTTACTATTTTTTTACGTTTACATACCGTATAAACCCTCCCAGCACTGTTAAAAAAACACCCTTTACATTATAAATAACAGCATGCCACGTAAATTTACATGAAAGTGATATATAAAATTACGGTGAATGAAGTGGTAATTACATGACATACTCATGTACATAGGTATTTTACAATTATTTTTACGTTTACTTACTGTATAAACCCTCCCTGCACTGTTAAAAAACACCCTTTACATTATAAATAGCAGCATGCAACGTAAATTTACATGAAAGTGATAGATAAAATTACGGTGAATGAAGTGGTAATTACATAACATACTCATGTACATGGGTATTTTGCAATTATTATAAATAACAGCATGCAAAGTAAATTTATATGTACGTGATAGGTAAACTTACTGTGAATGAGGTGATGATCTTTCTTGACCCCGGAGGAAATTATTTCGCAGCCATCAAAAGCTTTACGGCTGCTTTTTGGGGGAGAAGAACATGGTAATGGGGAGTTGCTGTCGCTGTTTCTTCATTTGTTGGAAGATGGTATGGTAAGGAATCATGGCACTGTCGAGAAAATTACAGAAGGTCACCGAACGAACCACATTATTGTCATATTCCTGCGAGAGTTGTTGGGCTGCTTTCACATTTTGATATATGGTTGCCAGACGTTCGAGTGTAAGGCCAGGTTCTTCAGTTTCTTCGTGCGTTTCCTGAATTTCTTCCTCTTCTTCGCTCGCTGATTTCGTCATTTCTTCCAAGTCTTCATCACTCAAAGGCTGCGAGTGGCAGTCAGTCAGTTCATTCACATCTTCTTTAGTCATATCTTTAAAGCCTTCTCCTCCTAGCAATGCAGCCAACTTTACAGCTTTCGCAACTGCCGACTTCTACACTTCGTCAGGAGCAAATCCCTTGTAGTCGTGGATGACTTCGGGCCACAATTTCTTCCAGCTGGCATTGATTGTGGCTGACTTCATCTCTTTGATTGCATTCTGAATATTTTGTAGGCATGTGGCAATCGTGTAATTACGCCGGTATGTCTTCATTGAGAAGTCTTTGTCCGAATTCATGGATTCAACCAGGTTTGCCAGGGCATTTCGTGTGTAGAGGGCCTTGAACGCACGAATAACGCCTTGATTCATAGGCTGAATCAGTGATGTCGTATTCGGTGGCAGGAACTCAACTTTAACACCGTCATATTGAAGATTAGTTGCGTGGCCACCAGCATTATCCATCAAAAGAAGGACTTTAAATTCAAGGCCTTTTTCCGCAAGATAAATTTTTACCTGAGGGATAAAGCATTGGTGAAACCAATCCGATGTGAGGCTTTTCGTGATCCAGGCCTTAAGGGTTATGCATCCAATACACTGGCAGCAGATTCTTATTCTTGTTCTTCAAAGCCCTAGGGTTCTTTGACTTGTAGATAAGCCCGGGCTTTAACATGAAGCCCGCAGCATTCCCGCGCATGATGAGGGCAATGCAATCTTTGTGTGCTTTAAATCTCGGGGCTTTAGCTTCGTCCTTAAACAGAAGAGTGCGAGATGGCATTCTCTTCCAAAATAAGCCAGTCTCATCCATGTTGAAGTCTTGCTCAGGAACATATTCCCCTTCGGCGATAATTTTCTTGAAGTCATTCTTGGCGTAATTTTCTGCGGCAGCTGTATCTGCAGAGGCAGCTTCGCCATGCACTGAAACGTTTTTTAGGCCATAGCGTTTTTGAAATTTTAAGAACCACCCCTTGCTAGCAACGAACGGTTGTATCCTCGGTGGAGAATCGCTGGAGGGTTCTGGTTGTGGGTCGTCGATATCTTCTTCTCTCCCCTCCTCCTCTCCAAGGTCGTCACTGTCGTCGACGGGTTCGTTTGTAGCAAGTGTATCGTAGACCTTCTTCGCCTTTGTTTGTATGATATTGGTGTGTAAGCTGATGTTTTTCTTTCTGCAATCAGCAATCCACAGGGCCAAAGCAGCTTCCATCCGCACTACTGCCTTATTGCGGGATGTTGCGACCCTCTTCTCTGATTTATCAAAAGAAATGCTCGCTGTTTTCCTGATCTTTGTCTCATCCTTTTTGATGTAGCGAACAGTAGATTCATTGAGGCCAAAATAGCGGCCGACATCCATGAACCTTTTTCCTTCTTTCAACATATCTAAGAGTTTCACTTTATATGGTTAACATTTTCCTTTGCCGCTTAGGCTGACTACCAGAAGCCTTAGAAGGTGAAGGACGTTTGGGAGGCATTGCAAAGGTTAAATTACGCGTGAAAACACAATCACAAGCAAAACGTATTAATAAGCACAACGTGAACAGAGCGCACGTGAGTTAGACTGAACGAGTGAGGCGGGACATTGGAAAATGGAGGGAAAAGCAAACTGCAATGAAAAAGCCAATCAGACCCCATGATACAGAACATACAGAAAAACAATTCTGTGATTCGTCGTCTCCCGACCTTTCAGCTAATAGCATTCCATGAACTATTTCACGTAGGTGAGAGCCTATTCGTTTTCCTAAACGCTGATAGCGGTATCGTATTTTACATGGTGCAGTACTGTTAGTACTTTGTTTTTTATCATTTTTTACTGTTTTATTATTCTTAGGCTAGGAAATACTTGTTTTATCAATAAAATAATGAAAATTTTAATATTGGTCACGTAGGTGAGAGCCTTTGCGTTTTCCGAAACGTGATACCGGTATCGTATTTTTCATGGTGCAATACTGTTAGTACTGTATTTATGTTTTTACTATTTTTTACTGTTTTATTATTCTTAGGCTAGGAAATACTTGTTTTATCAATAAAATAATGAAAATTTTAATAATCACTAGGTCACGTAGGTGAGCCTTTGCGTTTTCCGAAACGCTGATACCGGTATCGTATTTTACGTGGTGCAATACTGTTAGTATTTATGTTCTTTACTATATTTTACTGTTTTATTATTCTTAGGCTAAGAAATACGTTTTTGTATCAATAAAATCATGAAACTATGGGAAATTTTAATATACAGTATATGCTAGCTCACTTAGGTGCGACCCCAATACATTGTATGCTATCGGACACTATTTGACATGGTGCAATACCCTGTACTGTGAGTTATACATCCAAATTTATTTTTTTTACTATTTTTTACTGTTTTATTATTCGTAGGCTGGGAAAAAAAAATTTATCAATTAAATAATGAAATTTTTTGTTTCAATAAAAAAATGAAAATACGGAAATTTTTTATTTTTTCAGTATTTTAATATTTTAGCGTATACCCAAAAATTAAATAATAATTTGCCAAAAAAAAAAAAAAACGTGGTACAGTGAAAATGCGATCCAGCGGGGGATGACTGTATATACAGTGTTCCCTCGTTTATCGCCGGGTTTCGGGTTCGGGACCAGCCGTGATAGGTGAAAAACTACGAAGTAAGTAGGAGCACCATATTTAAAAACAATAAAGAAAATAAAAATGAAAAATAATAATGATAATAATAATAATAATTCTGACACCTGGACGGGCCAAAAAAGAATAAAATAAAACACCCTTTATCGGGCCTGGGCACGAAGAATACATAAAGTAAAGAGGAACAGAGATGGAGAATGTAATGACCTGTTATATGTGAAGGGATTATAAAAGATATGTAATGAATATCCAATTCTCTACTAGGTTTTAATATACCTTTGCTCTACTTTTATGATATATATTCTAAAAATTCTCCTTAGATCTTATTGTTATTGTTATTATTATTATTACTGACGACAATAATTTTCCTTTAATGATGATTGTGGAGATTATTATTATTATTATTATTACGAATTTGTCATTAAACCATTATTTTTACAATAAATAATGTAGTTTTGGTGCAATGAACAAGAGTTGATTAAAGATTCTCTCTCTCTCTCTCTCTCTCTCTCTCTCTCTCTCTCTCTCTCTCTCTCTCTCTCTCTCTCTCTCTCTCTCTCTCTCTCTCTCTCTCTCTCTCTCTCTTTTTCTGTCAACGTCTTTCCCCATTTATTGTCGTCATCTTTCATTTCCTCTTTCTCTCTTTTTTTTTTTTTATGATTGTGACACCAGGACGAGCCAAAAAAATAAAATAAAATAAAACAGCCCCCACCGACCGAGCCTGGGCACAAAGAATACATTAAGTAAAAAGTAACAGAGATGGAGAGTGTAATGACTTGTCAGAAGTGAAGGGATAATAAGAGGTGTGTAATGAATTATTTTTGGTATTTTACATTTATTTTACCTTTAATGTATATACCCTCCCTGCACTGTTAACAAACCACCTTTTACTTTATTAATAACAGCGCGCAAGCGTAAATTTATATGAACGTGATAATATGAAAATTTAAAAAAAACATTGAGAACAAACAGCAAACAAACTTTCGATATAATATCGTCAGGGAAATAGCGTGTAGAGTATATATATATATATATATATATATATATATATATATATATATATATATATATATATATATATATATATATATATATATATATATATATATATATATATACAGTGTTACCCCGGTTATTCGCGCTTCTTGGTTTGCGTTCTCACTCTATCGCGTTTTTTTTTTGGATAAATTATTATTTTTTTATGGGTATACGCAAAAATATTAAAATATTGAAATTTTTTTTTTTCAGTATTTTAATTTTTTTATTGAAATTTACGTTGCGTGCTGTTATTTATAATGTAAAGGGTGTTTTTTTAACAGTGCAGGGAGGGTTTATACAGTTCGTAAACGAAAAAATAATTGTAAATGAGTATGTGTGTCACATCATCATCACCTCATTCATCGTAATTTTATCTATCACTTTCATAAAAATTTACGTTGCTTGCTGTTATTTATAATGTAAAGGGTGTTTTTTTAACAGTGCAGGGAGGGTTTATACAGTACGTAAACGAAAAAATAATTGTAAATGAGTATGTATGTCATGTCATCATCACATTCACGGTAAGTTTTCCTATCACTTTCATAAAAATTTACGTTGCTTGCTGTTATCTATAATGTTAAGGGTGTTTTTTTAACAGTGCAGGGAGGGTTTATACAGTACGTAAACGAAAAAATAATTGTAAATGATATGTATGTCACGTCATTATCACCTCATTCACTGTAATTTTATCTATCACTTTCATAAAAATTTACGTTGCTTGCTGTTATCTATAATGTAAAGGGTGTTTTTTTAACAGTGCAGGGAGGGTTTATACAGTGTAAACGTAAAAATATATTAAAATATCTATGTACATATAGGCGGATCCTACTTCGCGGATTTCCTGATTCGCGGCGGGTCAAGGATCCGAACTACCGCGATAAGTGAGGCAACATTGTATTTTCATTATAAATAACAGCAAGCAACGTAAATTTTTATGAAAGTGATAGTTATAATTACGATGAATGAGGTGATGATGACGTGACACACATACTCATTTACAATTATTTTTTCGTTTACGAACTGTATAAACCCTCCCTGCACTGTTATAAACACACCCTTTACATTATAAATAACAGCACGCAACGTACATTTAAAAAAAAATTAAAATACTGAAAATGTTTTTTTTCAATATTTTAATATTTTTGCGTATACCCATAAAATAAAATAATAATTTATCCAAAAAAAGCCGCGATAGAGTGAGAACGCGAACCAAGAAGCGCGAATAACCGGGGTAACACTGTACTGAAAAATTTGATTTCTTAAAATTTTAATATTTTCGCATATACCCAGGAAAAATAATGCCAAAAAAAACCGCAATACAGTGAATCCGCGATAGGTGAACAGCAATATAGTGAGGGATCACTGTTTTTCGGATCCTAACTGGATCCCTTCTCTAGTGCTGTATGCTAACAGTTTGTATATATATATATATATATATATATATATATATATATATATATATATATATATATATATATATATATATATATATATATATATATATATATATATATATATATAGTGAGGGAACACTATATATATACACCTTGTTCCTTTTATACGCGATTTTTTTATACACGAAATCGCAACAACGCCCCCAAAAAATAATAGTAAAAAACTTCTAATTTCGCTAATAACGCATGCAAAAAAAAAAATTATAAAATTTCCCACGAGTACAAAGAGTATTACGATAAGAAAAGATCATCATCATTATCATTATATATATATATATATATATATATATATATATATATATATATATATATATATATATATATATATATATATATATATATATATATATATATATATATATATATATATATATATATATATATATATATATATATATATATATTGGCATTTATTATCCTACTAGGAATCCTGTTCCATGCATCAGCTACTCTACGGTATTACCAAGCCAATTTTCACCAATTTCCCTTCTGAACCTAAATTTATCAAGCTTAAATCCATTACCCATTATGAGTTCTGGTTTGATCATGAATTTTTAAAACTTTATTAATATTACCCTTGTTAATCCCTTTAAACCATTTATACACCTCAATCATATCCCCCTTCACTCTGCGCCTCTCTAGAGAATGTAGATTAAGTTTTTTTAATGTCATATGGTAGATTTAGGCTTCGCATAATTAATTTTTTTTTTCGTTTTTTAGTCTTGCTATGGTTATTTATAATTTTTATTTTATCTTTGTTTACATTTGAAGATAGAGGTTCGTTCTCCTGCATCCTCCTCCTCTTCTACCGCATAAGTTACTTGCTCACACCCACCATGCATTTCCCAGTGTACTGTATGACTGTTCCCCACTGCATAATAGAGTACAGTACAGTACTGTATGTTAATTTCTAGCTGTAAAGTGAATACGAATATCTTTTGTATACTCTTGAAAATAGATACAGGGCTTTTTGCTTTGCTATGTAGAAATAAAATATGTTTTTTACTTGTCTTATATCTTTGGCATGGTGTGTCTATGTAACGTTTGGAACGTATCTATGCCCTTTATCATTGTTTCCTATGGAAAATGACTCGTTTTTTCACGCGATTTTCCATTTACCCGACACTTCTGAGAACCTGTCTAGGCTTTATTCTGAGAACTTAATCCATTCCCAAAAACTGCTCTTGGATTGGATTTAGTTATCCCATTGAAAAGCATGTTAATTCAATTAATCCATTCCTGGTCACAGTGAATAATAATTGTAAATTATTTATTCGTCACTAAAAACATGAAATATAATACCGGTTATATGTATTTCATCTGTTAAAGGAAAATTACATTAATAGTAGAAAGGACTTCTATTCTACTAATATACACTAGTTGATACCCAGTGTAAAATAGCAAAGTCCAACACTTAGAAAAAGTTGTCACATTCTCCCACTAATAACAAATACAGTAGGAAAGAGTATATATTGTAGGTAAAAAAAAGTTATGTAGGTGAGAAACAGTACTGTACACTCAGCTCTTGGAACAATGCAAAGATAGATTCTCAGAAGTGACATGTAATGAAAAATTCACGTAATGTAACCAGTCATTTACCCTAAGAAACAATGATAATAGGCATATATACCTTCCAAAAACTTACATAAACACACTATGCCAAAGGTATAAGATAAGTAAAACATATTTTATAAGTACATAACAAAGCAGGAAGACCTGTAGTTATTTATATAAACATGCAAATAGTGTAGAGTATAAAAAATATATAGATTCACAAATAAATGCTGTACAGCAAAAAAAATTATCGAACCCTAAGAATGAGCCCTTATCTGGAAACGTAAACAAAGATGACGTTAGCGGTAGGAGAGGGAGGAGGAGACTTAAGCGGTAGGAGAGAGAGGAGGAAGGAGGAGAGCAAACCACTGGTTGTTGTTGGGGTTAATACTATGTGAAAAGTGACTGAAGCACTTGGCAGCATGGTGGGAAACTGCCTCAGAGGCGGTCGCTTAGTTGCTAAACAACCTTTTTTCTTTTTTTTTTTGCGCTCATTTCGTATTTTTTTACTATTATTTTTTGGAGGGGTTATTCCAATTTTGCGTATTAGAACAATGCGTAAAAAGCGAGTTGAGTGTATTTACCTTTGTGGATGAGTGTTGCTGGCATATGTGGATGTTGGTGGAGGAGAAGGAGGAGGGGTACTAATTTTTGGAAGGAGAGTCCTTAAATATCCCTAACGACTTTAACTTTAAGAGCTATAATAAGGACTATATGAAAGATAAAACAATGTAAAATAAAGCAAGAACTACGAACAGATCACGAATGACTCACACAGCATGGGCACCAATGCAGAATTGAGAGCGGGCGAGTGGGACACCTGGTGGCATCGCCAACACATGCATGTTCATGGGTTGGGGTCAAAATCTTTTCAAATTTTTTTTCGTGGGGTACAGGCTTTCGTGGGTTGGGGTCACCACTGTTTATATATATATATATATATATATATATATATATATATATATATATATATATATATATATATATATATATATATATATATACCTTGGCTGTTTCCCCCTTTAGTTGGGGGGTAGCCGACATCAAAAAAGGAACAGTTTGGGGAGAAGTTATTCTCCCCTCTACTCCCCTTCTTCTTTGACGTCTCACAGGAGGTTGTTACAAGGGGGGGATATATATATATATATATATATATATATATTATATATATATATATTATATATTATATATTATATATTATATATTATATATATATATATATATATATATATATATATATATATATATATATATATATATATATATATATATATATATATATATATATATATATAGTAATCCCTCGCTATATCGCGATTCAGTGCATTGCGGATTATTTGGCAGTCATATTTTTTTATATCAGATTTTCTGGGTACATGCGGGAAGCCACGACATGTGGAAATATTAAAATTTCCAGTATTTTCATCATTTTCTTGATAAAATAAAAAGTATTTCCTAGCCTAAGAATAATAAAACAGTAAAAAATATTAAAAAACATAAATTTAAGCATGTAGCTCTGCACCATATAAAATACAATATAGGTATCGGCAATTCGGAAAACACAAAGGGTCGCTCCTACGTGAGGTAGTACATTTTAAAATTCCAGTATTTTCATTATTTTATTGATAAAAAAAGTATTTCTTAGCCTAAGAATAATAAAACAGTAAAAAATAGCAAAAAACATACATTCAAACAAGTAACTCACAGTATTGCACCATATAAAATACGATACCGGTATCGGCGTCTTGTAAAATGCAAAGGGTCGCACCTACGTGATATAGTACACGGGATACTATTGGCTGATGGGTGGGAGACAATGAATTACAGAATTGTGTTCTATATGTTCTGTATGCTGGGGTCTGATTGGCTTTTTGATTGAAGCTTCATCCTCCCAGCATCTAACATTGTCTCACCTCACCCATTCAGTTAATCATGTGTGCGCCGTTCGCGTTGTGCCTCTTAATACGTTGTGCTTGTGTTTTTTGTGAAACTTCATATTTCAACCCTTGCAATGCTGCCCAAGCGTCCTTCATCTTCTAAGACTTTAGGTAGAGAGCCTAAGCGGCAAAGGAAGATCTTGACCATAGCAGATAAGGTAAAACTGTTAGATATGCTGAAGGAAGGAAGAAGGTTCTTGAATGTCGGTCGCCATTTTGGCATCAACGAATCTACTGTTCGCTACATCAAGAAGAACGAAGCGAATATCAGAAAGACAGCGACTATTACTTTTAAGAAAACAGTGAAGAGGGTCCGTAACACCCCGCAGTAATATAATAGTGCGAATGGAATCTGCTTTAGCACTGTGGATTGCTGATTGCAGGAAGAACAACATCAGCGTAGACACAAGTATCTTACAAACAAAGGCGAAGAAGCTGTATGAGACATTCGCTGCAAACGAACCCGACGACGACAGTGGCAACTGTGAGTAGGAAGAGAAAGAAGAAGATATCGACGACCCACAGCCAGGACCCTCCCGCGATTCTCCACCAAAGAAACCATCGTTCGTTGCTAGCAAGGGATGGTTCGCCAAATTTCAAAAACGCTTTGGCCCAAAGAGCATTTCAGTGCATGGCAAATCTGCCTCTGCAGATACAGCTGCAGCTGACGATTATGTAAACAACAACTTCAAGAAAATTATCGAGGAAGGCAGTTATGCTCCTGAGCAAGTGTTCAACTTGGATGAAACTGGGTTATTTTGGTAAAGAATGCCATCTCGCACTTTTCCTTTCAAGGAAGAAGCTAAAGCCCTTGGAGATAAAGCGCACAAAGACCGCGTTACCCTCATCATGTGCTGGAATGTTGCGGGATTTATGTTAAAGCCAGGGCTTATCTACAAGTCAAAGAACCCCAGAGCTTGGAAGAATAAAAACAAGAATCTGCTTCCAGTGTATTGGATGCATAACCCTAAGGCCTGGATCACAAAAAGCCTCACTTTGGACCGGTTTCACCAATGCTTTATCCCTCAGGTCTGAGTTTATCTTGCAGAGAAGGGCCTTGAATTTAAAGTCCTTCTTTTAATGGATAATGCTGGTGGCCATGCAATTGATCTGCATGATGACAGTGTTCAGGTAGAGTTCCTGCCACCGAATATGACATCACTGATTCAGCCTATGGAGCAAGGCATTATTAGTGCATTCAAGGCCCTCTACACACGAAATGCCCTGGCGAACCTGGTTGACTCCATGGATGCTGACAAAGAATTCGCACTGATGGCAATCAAAGAGATGAAACCGGCCACAATCAATGCCGCTGGAAGAATTGTGGCCCAAAGTCATCTTCGACTATAAGGGATTCGCTCCTGACGAAGTGCATAACTCGGCAGTTGCGAAAGCTGTGAAGTTGGCTGCATTGCTAGGAGGAGAAGGCTTTAAAGATATGACTCAAGAAGACGAGAATGAACTGATCGACTGCCACTCGCAGCCTTTGACTGATGAAGACTTGGAGGAAATGACAAAATCAGCAAACGGAGAAGAGGATGAACAACAACAGGAAATGCACGATGAAGTCGAAGAACCTGGCCTTACACTCGAACAGCTGGCAGCCATGTATATAACATGACCAAAGAACTCCAACGACTGTCGCAGGAGTATGACGATGATATGGTCCGTTCAGTGCAGTTCTGCAATATTATCGACGATGCTATGACTCCTTACAAGACTATCTTTGCACAAAAGAAAAAACAGCGACAGCAACTCTCCATTACCATGTTCTTCTCTTGCAAAAAGCAACCGTAAAGCTGTCATTAGCTGTGGAGTATGTAAACGTTGTCATCACATCATTCACGGTAAGGTTACCTATCACGTTCATATAAATTTACGCTTGCGTGCTGTTATTAATAAAGTAAAGGGTGAGTTTTTAGCAGTGCAGGGAGGGTTTATATAGTAAAGGTAAAAATGAATGTAAAATAGCTGTAATAAATATGGTGCTCCTACTTTGCGGATTTTCACCTTTCGCAGCTGGTCCCAGAACCGAACCCCCGCGGTAAACGAGGGATATATATATATATATATATATATATATATATATATATATATATATATATATATATATATATATATATATATATATATATATATATATATATATATATATATATGAAGCAAAAAAAGGCCCATAAATAAAACACAAAGAGAAGCGAAGATGCACTGTATATTACGACTGGACTCCAGTCCTCTTCAGGTACCTGAAGAGGACTGGAGTCCAGTCGTAATACAGTATATAATACATCTTCGCATCTTTTTGTATTTTATTTATGGGCCTTTTTTGCTTCATATTGTGCTGTGATATAAAAGTTTATTTTGCATATATATATATATATACAGTGATCCCTCGTTCTATCGTGATTCTTCTCTCGTGAATTCACTGTATTGCAATTTTTTGGGGCCTTTTTATATATATATATATATATATATATATATATATATAATATATATATATATATATATATATATATATATATATATATATATATATATATATATATATATATATATATGTAAAAATATTAAAATACTAAAAAATAAAAATTTTCAGTATTTTCATTTCAAAATTCGTTATTTTATTGATAAAAAAAAATTTATTTCCCAGCCTACGAATAATAAAACAGTAAGAAATAGTAAAAAAACATAAATTTGAACATGTAACTCTGCACCATAGAAAGTACGATACCGGTATCAGCGTTTCGGAAAACGCAAAGGGTCGCACCTACGTGAGCTAGCATATATTAAAATTTCCGGTTGTTTCATGATTTTATTGATAAAAAAAACGTATATCTTAGCCTAAGAATAATAAAACCGTAAAAAATAGTAAAAAACATAATTACTAACAGTATTGCACCATGTAAAATACGATACTGGTATCAGCGTTTCGGAAAACGAAAAGGGTCACACCTACGTGAGCTTGTACATATTGAAATTTTCATTATTATATTGATAAAACAAGTATTTCCTAGCCTAAGAGTAATAAAACAGTAAAAAATAGTAAAAAACATAAATTTAGATATATAACTCACAGTATTGCATCATGTGAAATACTGTCCGATAGCGTACAATGTATTGGCATCTTGGAAAACGCAAAGGCTCGCACCTATGTGAGATAGTTCATGAAATGCTATGGGATGAAAGGGTGGGAGATGACGAATCACAGAATTGTTTTTCTGTATGTTCTGTATCATGGGGTCTGATTGGCTTTTTCATTGAAGTTTGCTTCTCCCACCATCTTCCATTGTCTCGCCTCACTCGTTCAGTCTAACTCACGTGTGCGCCGTTCACGTTGTGCTTATTAATACGTTTTGCTTGTGATTTTTTTACTCGCGTATTTCAACCTCTGCAATGCCTCCCAAGCATCCTTCATCTTCTAAGGCTTCTGGTAGTGAGCCGAAGCGGCAAAGGAAGATGTTAACCATAACAGATAAGGTGGAACTGTTAGATATGCTGAAAGAAGGAAAAAGGTTTACTGATGTCGGCCACTATTTTGGCCTCAATGCATCTACTGTTCACTACATCAAAAAGGACGAGGCAAATATTAGGAAAACAGCGACTATTTCTTTTAATAAATCAGCCTTAAAGCTGTTATTGGCTGCGGAATAATTTCCTCTGGAGTCTACAAACGTCATTACCACCTCATTCACGGTAAGTTTACCTATTACGTACATATAAATTTACATTGCATGCTGTTATTTATAAAGTAAAGGGTGGTATTTTAACAATGCAGGGAGGGTTTATACAGTAAACGTAAAAATAATTGTAAAATACCTACGTACATGAGTATGTCATGTCATTACCACCTCATTCACGGTAAGTTTACCTATCACGTACATATAAATTTACGTTGCATGCTGTTATTTATAAGGTAAAGGGTGGTTTTTTAACAGTGCAGGGAGGGTTTATACAGTAAACGTAAAAATAATTGTAAAATACCTATGTACATGAGTATGTCATGTCATTACCACCTCATTCACAGTAAGTTTATCTATCACTTTCATAAAAATTTATGCTTGCATGCTGTTATTTATGAAGTAAATACATTCCAAAACTTCTCCTTAGATCTTATTATTATTATTATTATTAGCGACAATAATTTTCCTTTGATGATGATTATGGAGATTATTAATATTATTATCATTATTATTATTATTATTACGAATTTGTCATTAAACCATTATTTTTACAATAAATAATGTAGTTTTGGTTGAAATGAACAAGAGTTAATTACAGATTCTCTCTCTCTCGATCTCTCTCTCTCTCTCTCCTCCTCTCTCTCTCTCTCTCATCTCCTCTCTCCTCTCTCTCTCTCTCTCTCTCTCCTCTCTCTCTCTCTCTCTCTCTCTCTCTCTCTCTCTCTCTCTCTCTCTCTCTCTCTCTCTCTCTCTCTCCTCTCTCTCTCTCTCTCTCTCTCTCTCTCTCTCTCTCTCTCTCTCTCTCTCTCTCTCTCTCTCCTCTCTCTCTCTCTCTCTCTCTCTCTCTCTCTCTCTCTCTCTCTCTCTCTCTCTCTCTCTCTCTCTCTCTCTCTCTCTCTCTCTCTCTCTCTCTCACATTCTATTCTACCCAAACTCCCTTTGTCCCAGCCAACTAAGGAGGGACACTGTGCACAGTTATTAAAGTAAATAGGCCAACAGAAATCAAACAATGATGAGCCCTTAATAACAATAATAATAATAATTATTATAATAATCTCCACAATCATCATCAAAGGAAAATTATTGTTGCCAATAATAATAATGATAATAATAATAATAATAATAATAAGATCTAAGGAGAATTTTTGGAATAGATATCATGAAAGTAATGCAGAGGTATATTAAAACTCAGCAGAAAGTTGGATATTCATTACACATCTTTTATAATCCCTTCACATCTGACATGTCATTACAATCGCCATCTCTGTTTTTCTTTACTCTATGTATTCTTCATGCCCAGGCCCGATAAAGGCTGTTTTATTTTATTATTTTTTTGGCCCGTCCTGGTGCCACAATCATTTAATTTTACTTTATTTTATTTTATTATTTTTTTTTATTTATTCATTCATTAATTTTTTTTAAGATTATTGTGATACCAGGATGGGCCAAAAAATGATAAAATAAGACAGCCTTTATCAGGCTGTAAAGAGTAATCTGTCAGATGTGAAGGGATTATAAAAGATGTGTAATGAATATCCAGCTTTCTGCTGGGTTTTAATATACCTCTGCATTACTTTCATGATGTCTATTCCAATACTTCTCCTTAGATCTTATTATTATTATTATTATTATTATTATTATTATTATTGGCAATAATAATTTTCCTTTGATGATGATTGTGGAGATTATTATAATTATTATTATTATTATTATTAAGGGCTCATCATTGTTTGTACATCTGTTGGTTTATTTACTTCTAATAACTGTGTAAGGTGCCCCACCCTAGTTTGCTGGGACAAAGAGAGTGTGGGGGGTTGGATAGAATAGAATGTTGGAGAGAGAGAGATATCTTTAATTAACTCTTGTTCATTAAACCAAAACTACATTATTTATTGTAAAAATAAATGGTTTAATTACAAATTCGTAAAAATAATAATAATAATAATAATAATAATAATAATGATAATAATACTAATCCTCACACAATCATCAGCAAAGGAAAATTATTGTTGCCAATAATAATAATAATAATAATAATAATAATAATAATAATAATAATAATAATAATGATAATAATAGATAAGGAGGAAATTTTTGGAATAGACATCATGAAAGTAATGCAGAGGTATATTAAAACCCAGCAGAGAGCTGGATATTCATCACATATCTTTTATAATCCCTTCACATCTGACAGGATATTACACTCTCCATCTCTGTTTCTCTTTACAGCCTGATAAAGGCTGTGTTATTTTATCATTTTTGGCCTGTCCTGGTGTCATAATCTTCTAAAAAAAAAAAAAAAATATTATATATATATATATATATATATATATATATATATATATATATCTACCCCCGGTTATTCGCGTTTTTTGGTTCGTGTTCTCACTGTATCGCGTTTTTTTTTTTATAAATTATTAATTTATTTTATGGGTATATGCAAAAATATTAAAATAAAAAAAAAAATTCAGTATTTTCATTTTTTTATTGAAAAAAACATATTTCATTATCTAATTGATAAAAAAAATTTATTTCCCAGCCTACGAATAATAAAACATGTAAAAAATAGTAAAAAACATAAATTTAGATAGATAGATAGATAGATAGATAGGTTTATTGACCACCTCTTTTGAAAAGTATAATCTTTACAAAAGGAATATTTGGTCCAAATTACAATGAATAAATACAATAGATATTGTACAATCATCAAATAAGTAAATGAATTTTAAATTAATATACATTGTACTAATAACTGAATGATATACGTTACGTACAGTATAACTCACAGTATTGCATCATGCGAAATAGTGTTCGATAGCGTACAATGTATTGGGGTCGCAGCTACGTGAGCTAGCATATATATTTATATTTCCAGTAGTTTCATGATTTTATTGATTAAAATAAACGTATTTCTTAGCCTAAGAATAATAAAACAGTAAAATATAGTAAACAGTATTGCACCACGTAAGATACGATACCGGTATCAGTGTTTCGGAAAACGCAAAGGCTCTCACGTGACATAGTGAATATTAAAATTTTCATTATTTTATTGATAAAACAAGTATTTCCTAGCCTAAGAATAATAAAACAGTAAAAAATAGTAAAAAAAACATAAATTTAGATATACATACGTACAGTATAACTCACAGTATTGCATCATGCGATATATGTAGTGTCCGATAGCTACGTGAGCTAGCATATACATAAATTTAGATATACGTACGTACGTACAGTATAACTCACAGTATTGCATCATGCGAAGTAGTGTCCGATAGCTACGTGAGCTAGCATATATATTTATATTTCCAGGAAGTTCATGATTTTATTAATAAAAAAAACGTATTTCTTAGCCTAAGATAATAAAACAGTAAAAATTAGTAAACAGTATTGCATCACGTAAAATACGATACCAGTATCAGTGTTTCGGAAAACGCAAAGGCTCTCACCTACGTGACCTAGTGAATATTAAAATTTTCATTATTTTATTGAT
>JAXCGZ010000261.1:0-20000 GCA_037179515.1 Halocaridina rubra
GTTTTACTTCATTTTGTAGTTTGTCTCTTTCTTTCATAATGTTTTTTTATGTCATCTGTTATCCAAGGAGCGGGGGGGACGAGAGAGAGAGAGAGAGAGAGAGAGAGAGAGAGAGAGAGAGAGAGAGAGAGAGAGAGAGAGAGAGAGAGAGAGAGAGAGAGAGAGAGAGAGAGAGAGAGAGAGAGAGAGTGAGAGAGAGAGAGTTTGTGGTATTCATTTCAGCAAAAGGAGTTATTCGTCCTTACCACAGATAAAGACACATCCATGCATACTCATATCCCCTCATGTGCTTAAAAAAATGCGCAAACACAATATCAGTGGCACTAAGTATCATATTTAAGGAGTCACTGGAGTCGGGGGAGATTCCAAGATGCTGGACACAAGCAAATGTGATACCTATCTTCAAAAAGGGAAGGAGGGATACGGCTCTGAACTATAGACCAGTTTCCTTGACCAGCATAGTTTGCAAAGTTATGGAGAAACTACTAAGGAAACATATCTCTCTTCACTTGGAATCCTTCAACTTTTTGTCAGTGAGGCAACATGGCTTCAGAGAAGGTAGATCAACAGTAACAAACTTATTAGAATTTTATGATGAGGTAAGCCAAATCTTACAGGAAAGAGAGGGCTGGGCAGATTGCATATTCCTAGACTTCCAGAAAGCGTTTGACACTGTTCCACATGGGAGACTTATTAGGAAGCTGCAATCAATGGCTAGAATAGGTGGAAATGTCTTGGAATGGATAAAAACTTACTTAGAAGGAAGGGAACAGAGGGTTAGAGTAAGACACTCAGTGTCTGAATGGAGAAGAGTTAGTAGTGGAGTTCCACAGGGTTCAGTTTTAGGGCCACTTTTGTTCCTTGTATATGTAATGACCTACCAGAGTCTGTAAATTCATTCATGAATATGTTTGCAGATGATGCAAAGATTGTGAAGAAAGTAAAAAACGAGAACAATGGTAGAGAACTTCAGGAGGATCTAAATAATCTGCATGAGTGGTCAGAAAAGTGGCTAATGAAATTCAATACTTCAAATGTAAGGTAATGAGAATGGGTACAAGTGCAAGAAGGCCCAAGCTTGACTACTCGGTGGCTGGAGTACAACTTCAAGAGACAGAAAATGAGAGAGATCTAGGAGTAAACATACTGGCAGATTTGTCTCCAGAAATACATATAAATGGCATAGTAAGGGCAGCATATGCATTCTTATCAAATGTAAGGGTAGCCTTCAGGCACATGGACAAGGAAATGTTCAGAAATATTTATGTAACCTATGTGAGGCCAAAACTCGAATATGCAGCCCCCTTTTGGAATCCGCACTTGAAAAAGCACATAGCTAAGCTTGAAAAAGTTCAAAGACATGCCACGAAACTGGTGCCAGAAATACGCAATCTCAGTTATGATGAGAGGCTGAGGGAATTAGACTTACCATCACTCGAAGCTAGAAGAGTGAGGGGGGATATGGTGACAGTCTTTAAATTCCTTCATGGTTATGATAGAGTGGATAGGGATCGATATTTTGATATGGCTGGCTCTAGAACTAGAGGTCATAGTTTGAAGCTTCGTAAGAAAACTTCTTTGCAGGATGTAAGGAAATACTTTTTCAGTGTAAGAGTAGTTGATAATTGGAATTGGCTAAGCGAGGAGGTAGTTAATGCTATCTCAATCCATAGTTTTAAGGACAGGTATGATAAGTATCACTAAGTATAAAATGGAACCGATGAGGAGACGGGAAGATACGAGCTTTGGCTCTTTCCCGTAAACACAATTAGGTAACCACAATTAGGTAATCACATCATTGTCATCTGAGGGTAACACAGCAGAGGAAAGTGCATGTACTTAATCGCATATACGTACACATATAAACCTGAACATACATACATACATACACATAAACACAGTGCCATATAATGGAAGATAAATTTGAAGGAAAAGAAAGAGAAAGACTGAAAGCCCTTCCCTTTCTCTACCCTTCAAATTATCTACGTGAGAGAGATTTACGTCAATTAATCCAGTATCACTATTATCACAACCATTGCTACCACCATCATGATTATTATTATCATCATTATTATTATTATTATCATTATTATTATTATTATTATTATTATTATTATTATTATTATTATTATTATTATTATTATTATTATTATTATTATCATTATTATTATTATTATTACTATTATTATTATTATTATTATTATTATTAATTATTATTATTATTATTATTATTATTATTATTATTATTATTACCACCATCATCATTACTACAGCTTTTGTATATAGATAGAGTTATGAATCAAAAAGTAAGTAATTATTGATACATATAGACATGCACATACATATACATATACACATATACATACATCATTATACATATAAATACATACATATATACATATACATATACATATACACATACATGTACACATGTACACACATATACATACATATGAGCTCCTGAGGGAGGGGGTTAGAATACTTCCTCCATGTTCCCCTGCGTGTCGTAAGAGTAGACTAAGTGGGGCGGAGCGAAGGGAACGAAAGAACCCTTCTCTGTACTTTCTTCTCCCAGAAAGTCAGAGCATTATTCCTTTACTCAGCCACTCACCTTATAAGGGGAAAAGTGGCTTATGTATATAAAAAGGCATATGAGAGAGAGAGAGAGAGAGAGAGAGAGAGAGAGAGAGAGAGAGAGAGAGAGAGAGAGAGAGAGAGAGAGAGAGAGAGAGAGAGAGAGAGAGAGAGAGAGTTTGCATCTCCTATAAAAAAAAAGGAAAAGGTGGGAGGGAATACCTTCTCTCTCTCTCTCTCTCTCTCTCTCTCTCTCTCTCTCTCTCTCTCTCTCTCTCTCTCTCTCTCTCTCTCTCTCTCATATGCCTTTTTATATACATAAGCCACTTTTCCCCTTATAAGGTGAGTGGCTGAGTAAAGGAATAATGCTCTGACTTTCTGGGAAGAGAAAGTACAGAGAAGGGTTCTTTCATTCCCTTCGCTCCGCCCCACTTAGTCTACTCTTACGACACGCAGGGGAACATGGAGGAAGTATTCTAACCCCCCCCCTCTCTCTCTCTCTCTCTCTCTCTCTCTCTCTCTCTCTCTCTCTATATATATATATATATCTATATATATATATATATATATATATATATATATATATATATATCTATCTATCTATATCAATCTATCTGTGTATCTATCTATTTCTCTCTCTCTCTCTTTCCACTTACTGACATCAGTTTGATAGGAGATGCAAACCTTCTCTCTCTCTCTCTCTCTCTCTCTCTCTCTCTCTCTCTCTCTCTCTCTCTCTCTCTCTCTCTCTCTCTCTCTCTCTCTCTCTCTCTCTCTCTCAGGTATCATATATTGGTCGAGAGGTATGAAAATAAGTCCAAGACACTACTTAATTCAATTAATATTCTATGACTTAGAGTCCATATATAATTTGTACAAATCGCGTAAAGCGATTTCCCATGGAATACATAATCAAGAATTTGTAATTATTATAATATATGTTAAGGTTGGAAACCAGTAGACTTCATTTCCTCTCGGCAAGCCAGCTGTGACATAACTCTAAAAAATGATCATCGTTTCATGAAATCATTTCCGCGAGAGAGCTTTAACTCCATAATTATGACACGGAAATATGAAAACAGGATGTTTTTAATGAAAATTGATATGTAAAATGTGAGAAAATGCAGAAATAAAACCAAATAAGCTCTAGAATTGCTGGAGATTTGCAGCGAGGGAATTCAATGCAGATGTTGTCTATGAATTTTGTTTGCCAGTCTTAGATTTTTTTTTTATATTTTCTTCCAATTATATTAAAATTACGGAATTACTATTTATTTATTAAGTTTATTAACCTCGCTACTTTCTTCATATTTTTCTTTATATTTTTTTTATATATATTCGCATTATGTAGGAATCAAAATTATTTACCTATAATGAAAGAAATAAAATGTGATTAATATGGAAGTCAACTGATCATGCTGCTGAGACCTGAGCAGTCAGGCAAATAAATTATAGAAAAAAAACATGGTGTCAGGATTGGAACGTTTTTTTTTATTTTCCAAAAATTTACAAGAATATTCCTTTTAGTTTGATATACAAACCCTTACATTATTATTGTTATTATTATTATTATTATTATTATTATTATTATTATTATTATTATTATTATTATTATTATTATTATTATTATTATTATTATTATTATTATTATAATTATTATTATTATTATTACTATTATTATTATTATTATTATTATTATTATTATTATTATTATTATTATTATTATTATTATTATTAATTATTATGTTCCTAGAATCTTGGGTGACAAACTAATACTCTCGTAGTTTTAGTTCTTGCCGCAAAACAGCTATTCATAAATGGTGCAGATAATGGCTATTTCGATAACTTATTTCATAGTCTCTAGCCCATACAACATATACGTCACGGGATCAAACCCGCGTTAGTCAGGTGGCCGCCGTGACCGGATAGTAGAGCATACGACTTTAACTCGCGTTAGTCACGCTTCACAAAACACACTCAGGTAATTAGTACATCAGAACTAACATAACAAGATGGTAAAAACATGAATAGATAAATAAAAAAAATGCATATACTATTAAAAAAAGTAATTATAATCAAATTTAATAGACTCTCTCTCTCTCTCTCTCTCTCTCTCTCTCTCTCTCTCTCTCTCTCTCTCTCTCTCTCTCTCTCTCTCTCTCTCTCTCTCTCTCTCTCTCTCTCTTTTTACCACGAGGTCAGAACTTAATACAGATCTGCTCATTTTTACTTAATGATGACAACCTTGATGTTATTCTTGCTCGTTTTCCTCACTTTGGTGGCCATTAATTATATTGAATTATACATATATTTTCTGTATGTTGCTATATAATTCTGTTTGTGCATTCTGCGTTTCTCTGAGCTTTACTTTTGCATATAATGTACTCTGTGCTGCCATTCTGTGAGTTGTATGTTAGTATGCAGCAATGTTTTATCAATATGTACACCTCCCTGTAAACCATGTTCAATTCTTGGTTTTATATCCATTTGAAGCATTATTTGTATGAACTCATGTAATGTCTGACGCCTTGGCGCAATAAATTAATAAAATAAAATAAAATAATCTCTCTCTCTCTCTCTCAGGTCACTTGATATTTCAAAGACCTGCAAGATTTGAAGTCACGGGATGACACTCATGGAAGAGTCGTTCAAAAAATATATGCAAAATCGTGAAAATAATTTTTTTTAATCATATAATCCCGTTTTCTCTATAGATTTATTAAAATGTTTCATGATTTTATTAAATATTTAAGTAATAGACAAACAACAGAGCTTAAACCAGACCAATTAATTAGGATTTTTTTTTTTTTAGCTTCTTAACACTGTGAAGGGTTTAGCTTTCGTGATTGATTGATGTCAACATTTTACCAATACCATATCAAAGCAAATTTTAAACGTATCAGAAATATGTAAGCAAAATAATATTAATTATGTGATTTAATTTCATACTGCTTTTCAAAATACTAATCACGTGACCTGTAATTAACGTTCATGTAAATATGGCTAGGGATTGAACTTTCTCAGCGAATCATGTCAACATTAAATCAGTTCCTGACCAAAACAAACTTTGAAACCCATAAGAAGAAAAATTTCAACAAAAACAGTCGATCTATGACGGTCTAAGTGCGATAGTGACAGTTTTAGATTTTCCATCTGGCTGAAAATGACATATTTCAAGTATAATATTTCGAGTGTTTCGCTTAATTAACTCATTAAAATAATACAATGGTTTCTTTAGTCGTTGTTTCTGTATATTTCTTCTTATATTTAGTGTATAGGAATTTAGTGTTTGTTTCGCTGCATACTATATACAAGTGAAAAAATATTCTTTTTTTGTGTATTTTCCCATCTCAGAGTTAGCCGTGACTGAGTTCAATTCATTTGTTTAAATTAGTGCACTGACCAAGTTAGAAAAAAATGGAAAATAATTTGAAAACTAGGTCACAAGGACTCATGCACTTATCGCATTGCTTGACTTCAAGCTTTGGATAATGCCCTGAAAATTCCTGTTCTATAAAAGTTTGGTTAAGCTTGAAGAAAGCTTAGTCATCTAAATGGCATCCTGGATTCTAAATTACCATTTCTTTGGCATACAAGGCTTTGTGTTTAAGGCCTACCTCCTTAAGCCTAATTTCTGCGCATGGATATAAGGTAAGGGTAAATAGTGGTATTATTTTAGTTTTGGGGATTAATGGAATATGACTTTTTTATATAGACTCATTATTATTATTATTATTATTATTATTATTATTATTATTATTATTATTATTATTATTATTATTATTATTATTATTATTAATTGTGTCTTGTGCACTATATATCTCAGATTTATAATATCTTTTCTTGAGTGCTGCGGAATGGACATTTTCGTGTCTTTATAGAAAGCCCGAACTTTTGAAGTCACTGTTTCACTATTGATTCAAACTTCTAATAGTATACTCACTGAGCGTGTTGAGTGGACAGGTGCAACCACGCGAGGTCATTTCGGTGGCAGTTATATAGAGGTAATGATAATAACATGGAAAATAAAACTCATTTCACCAATTGCTTTTATTTTTCTTAATTCAGTTTCTCTATTTTTATCCATCTCAATTTCACAAAAAAATTTATAGCAAACAAACATGAGATGATAAGTCAGTTTCTATATATATATATATATATATATATATGCTTCATATATATATATATATATATATATATATATATATATATATATATATATATGCTTCATATATATATATATATATATATATATATATATATATATATATATATATATATATATATATATATATATATATATATATATATATATATATATATATATATGCTTCATATATATATATATATATATATATATATATATATATATATATATATATATATATATATATATATATATATATATATATATATATATATATATATATATATATATATATATATATATATATATGCTTCATATATATATATATATATATATATATATATATATATATATATATATATATATATATATATATATATATATATATATATATATATATATATATATATATATATATATATATATATATATATATATATATATATATATATATATATATATATATATATATATATATATATATATATATATATATATATATATATATATATATATATATATATATATATATATATATATATATATATATATATATATATATATATATATATATATATATATATATATATATATATATATATATATATATATATATATGCTTCATATATATATATATATATATATATATATATATATATATATATATATATATATATATATATATATATATATTATATATGCTTCATATATATATATATATATATATATATATATATATATATATATATATATATATATATATATATATATATATATATATATATATATATATATATATATATATATATATATATATATATATATATATATATATATATATATATATATATATATATATATATATATGCTTCATATATATATATATATATATATATATATATATATATATATATATATAATATATATATATATATATATATATATATATATATATATATATATATATATATGCTTCATATATATATATATATATATATATATATGCTTCATATATATATATATATATATATATATATATATATATATATATATATATATATATATATATATATATATATATATATATATATATATATATATATATATATATATATATATATATATATATATATATATATATATATATATATATATATATATGCTTCATATATATATATATATATATATATATATATATATATATATATATATATATATATATATATGCTTCATATATATATATATATATATATATATATATATATATATATATATATATATATATATATATATATATGCTTCATATATATATATATATATATATATATATATATATATATATATATATGCTTCATATATATATATATATATATATATATATATATATATATATATATATATATATATATATGCTTCATATATATATATATATATATATATATATATATATATATATATATATATATATATATATATATATGCTTCATATATATATATATATATATATATATATATATATATATATATATATATATATATATATATATGTCTATGTAGTCGCCGTGGCTCAATCGGTAGCGTCCGCGACTCTGAGGCGTCAGGTCGAGGGTTCGCGCCCCGTCACGGTCTGAGGTTAGCAAGGGCATGCACTCAGGGTAAGGATTACATCTGCCAAAACAAGCCCTTCGCAAGAAGGCAACCGTCCTAGCCCTTGGTTGAAAAGGGAGTCCGTGACGTAAAACCGGAGCATATATATGTCTATACTTCTAATCTATATATATAAATATAATAATAATTTAAGTAATAAATAGTACAGATAAATATTAATAAATTAAAATCTATGTACAAATAAATGTTACTGTATTTGGAAAGTGCAATTATAATCTATCTACATCTTAGGTCCATGTACTGCTAAAATTACGCTAACGCCTACGACATAAGTATGCTGGATAAATATAATCTTCAATGATAAGGTACTCCGTTGTGTATGGCTAGGATCCCGTTCGGGATTCTAGCCTTACAAAGAACCGCATGAGATGCGTTTATGAAATCCCTTTGTGTGTGTCTAGCTAACTAACAATATGGTATCCTAGGTTTACATTGTTTAAGAAATCGGGCCTTAGACTTAAAAATTACTATAATCTTTTCAAAATGCGAAAAAGTTTATGAAAATAATTACATTTTTGCCAAAAACTTTCTTTTTAACGCGTTTTTAAACCCTAAAACATTCTGTGAAATATTGAACACCGAAAATGCCTCGAAAATATAACCATTGTTGCTTTAGACTATATTTTTATTCCCTAATTAAACTTCAAAAAACTCAGAAACTGCCAGAATCTTCTAAAAATGTAAAAGAAAAACTCATATAAAATATATTAACATTGCTGCTCAGAATTACTTTTTATTTCCTACATAAGCCCTAGAAATTAAGACACTGCTCTCATCTTCTCAAAATGCAAATACCTTGAAAATATCTAAAATCTCAGACTTCCATTTTCATCCCTAAATAAACCCTAGAAACTACTATAATCTCTAGAACACGCTATAATTTTTCCTTGGAAATACGTAAAATTTTTCCTTAGACTTCATTTTCTGAAGGCACGTCAGAGTTATTGAGGAAAAATTCGTATAACATTTCCCTCATGGAAACAGGACACTCTGGGAAAGCAGACCAGCAGTTGCCAAAACTCCTGCCGTAGTCCTCGGCCTGTATGTGGTCTTGTAATTCTCTCTCGGCTCTGTAACCTGGTCTGTTTGGATGAAGAAATGGTAAAAATAAAAGATATATTTTTTTTATGAGTGTGACGCCGGGACAGGCAGAAACTACCCTCATCAATAAAGGCCCGGGCACGAGAAAATACCAAGACGAAGGAAAAGAAAAAGGTTAAGAACAAGGCAGAAATGAGGTAATGTCGCACAGAGGAAAACGATAGACAGAAAAAACAGTCAATGTACAAAGGACCCAGAGACATGGAAGACTAGGCCCTGAGATGGCGATAGATCTGCTTTTTGAAGGATGAAAGGTCATAAGAATTAGGAAAGACAGAAGGAGGACGTCTGTGATATGTCTATATGTGTCATATCTAGATTGTTTGGTTTGATTGCTTGATTGATTTTGTTTTACCTGTTTGTTATAGTATTGGGGAATAAACGGATATATCTAGAAGGTTGCGATTGATTGATTTTATGTCTAGTTTGATTGCTTGATTGGTTTTGTTTTATTTCTTTATTTTTTGGGGGGGAAATAAACAAATTCATCCTGAAATTTGTGATTGATTGATTTCGATTTGTGAGAAAAATAGATAATGATTGATTGATTGATTTATGTAGATGTTTCATCTATATTTTAAAAGTTTGGAGTAACAGGTGAAGCTAATAGTTTAAATTGATTAATTCATTAATTTAAATCATTCGATGGAATTAAATTGGTTAGGAATTATTTGTGTAATTGGGTGTGCAATTAGTTCCGAAGGAAAACAGCTCAATTAGTTTTTAATTGTATTTAATTTTTTGAGATGGATTTGATTAGTTGATCAATCTATTGTTTGACTGCTTGATTGGAGAGTAATTGAATGAGAGAGAGAATGGAGGAATTACATTGAATTGTCTACTTATGCAATTAATTATTGTTCAATTTATTGATTATTTGTTTGGTTAGTCGATTAATCAGGAATTGAGTAATTTAGTGTGAATTAATTAATATCTTTTTACTGTCTAGCCCAGTGATTTCCAACTGGGGTTTCGCGAAAACCGTAAAATAATTATGTGCTGTATCAAAATAACAGTGATCTTAATTCATAATTCCTATTCAACAACTAATTATTGACTTATTAGTGTGAACTCTCATGTAATGTAATTGTGGATTTCATATGAATTATATTGCTCAAGAACTTTTATTAAATAAATAATATATATATATATATATATATATATATATATATATATATATATATATATATATATATATATATATATATATATATATATTAGTGTACTATATATAGGGGTTCCTTGGAATATGAAAAATGATTACAAGGGTTTCTCCAAGGTGTAAAGTCTGGGAATCACTGGTCTAGCATAATGATGCTAATAGTTATGAAGACCAAAATAACAAATATATTGATTATTTTACTTATTTTGCTGTGACGTGTTGATTGATTGGATAGTAACTGATTGATTGAGTGAGTGAGTGACTGAGGAAATTAAGATTTTAAATTGTCTACACATGCAAATAGTCATGAGAGAAAATAACACAAATAATTGTATTTATTTTATATTATATAATTCCGTAGATTGATTGATTTCTTGATTGATTGATTATATTATTGACAGTAATTGATTTTTTTTTCATTTTTCTCATTGATTAAGCAGTTAACTGATGCATTAATAAAAAATACGAATAAATAAATTCTTTTTTTTTATTTGCTTGCTTCATTGATTGATTGATTGATTGATTATTTTCCTAACTGCTAGACAGTGATTAGAAGAGTCACTAAGTAAGTATGAAATAATCTGCTTACGGATGTTCCGTTTTACGTCATGGATTCCCTTTTCAACCAAGGGCTAGGACGATTGCTTTCTTTCCAAGGACTTGTTTTGGCAGATGTAATCGTTACCCTGAGTGTATGCCCTTGCTAACCTCAGCCCGTGACGGGGCGCGAACCCTCGACCTGACGCCTCAGAGTCGCGGACGCTAGCGCTTGAGCCACGGTGACTACTAAATAGTCTGCTTACGGATATATTACGAATATATGAAACATATAAATCTTTTTATTTATATATTTTTAATAATTGATTTATTGATTATATTTATGATTGATTGATCAACTATTATCTTGATTGATTAAACAATAGGTAAGTGTGACTGTATCTAAAAACGAGTTTGAAATATTCTGTATACACAAATACAAAAATGCCAACAATTATATAAAAAAAGATTTATTTATTAATTTGATTGATTGATAGAGTAATCAATTGCTTACTTTCTTGGTTGATTGGACAAGAAGTTGGCTTAGTGTTTTGAATGTAAGAGGGTTTGAACACTTACTTACGTACTTAGTTATGAAAATACGGACGAATTTATTGTTTTTTTTATTTACTCATTTAATTATTATGATTGGTTGATTGATTGATTGATTGATTATTTCCCTAATCAATTGTATAAATAGCAGTATCTGGATATTAGTTTAGCTAGTCTACTTACGTAGGTAGTTATTAAAATTATGGATAAATTAAGCTGTTTATTTATTTTTTTCATTTGTTTGATTGATTGATTGTTATTGATTGATTGACTGATTAATCAGTTTCTTGATTAATTTAATCGTTAGTATTCCGGTTTTACGTCACGGACTCCCTTTTGAACTAAGGGCTAGGACGGTTGCTTTCTTGCGAAGGACTTGTTTTGGCAGATGTTATCGTTACCCTGAGTGCATGCCCTTGCTAACCTCATCGTATATCTAAATGATCTGGATTCGGATATCAGTAGTAACCTAAGTAAATTCGCAGACGACACTAAAATAGGTAGAACTATAAATGGAAAAGAAGACATTCATGCTTTACAGGAAGATCTAAATAGATTATCTGAATGGTCGGACAAATGGCAAATGGAATTTAATGTTGAAAAATGTAAAGTAGTTAAAATGGGTACTATAAAAGACAATACTAGTTATAAGCTAAATAACCATGAAATCATGAGTTCTCAGTGTGAAAGGGATTTGGGAGTTCTTGTGAGTAGTAGTCTTAAGCCAAGAGAGCAATGCACAGCAGTCAGAAATAAAGCAAACAGAATTTTAGGATTTATCTCAAGAAGCGTTAGCAATAGGACGGAAAAAGTTATTTTGCAGCTCTATCTTGCATTAGTTAGGCCCCATTTAGATTATGCTGTGCAATTCTGGTCACCCTATTATAGAATGGAAATTGAATCCTTGGAGAGAGTGCAGCGAAGAATGACCAAGATGATACACAATATCAGAAATCTACCATATGAGGACAGATTAAAAAAACTTAATCTACATTCTCTAGAGAGGCGAAGAGTTAGGGGGGATATGATTGAAGTGTATAAATGGTTTAAAGGGATTAACAAGGGAGATATTAATAAAGTTTTAAAAATTCATGATCAAACCAGAACTCGTAATAATGGATTTAAGCTTGATGAATTTAGGTTCAGAAGGGAAATTGGTAAAAATTGGTTTGGTAATAGAGTAGCTGATGCATGGAACAAGCTTCCTAGTAGGATAGTAAATTCCAATACCTTAGACACCTTCAAATGTAGATTAGATAGACATATGACAGATGTAGGGTGGGTATGAATAGGTTAGTGCTTATTAGAAAAATCATAAAAAACAGAATAAATAAGTAGAGTAGAATAGAATAGGTTAGACATGCTGAAAATACAATTCAAAAATGGAGCTGCCTCGTGTGTGCCAGTAGGCATGTTGCAGTGTCCTCTATTCTTATGTTCTTATGTTCTTATGACCGTGGCGGGGCGCGAACCCTCGACCTGACGCCTCAGAGTCGCGGTCAGTGTATCTAAAATAAGTCTAAGATAGTCTACTGATGAAAAATTCGGACACATGAAGATATTTGTGTTATGGTAGGAAAGCCCATTAAAAAAAAAATAAAAAAAAAATAAAATATATATATATATATATATATATATATATATATATATATATATATATATATATATATATATATATATATATATATATTCGTTGTTTTATTTAATGGGCTTTTCCTACCATTTTAGACTGTATGTTAACAGTTCAGTGTTAATATTTGTTTTATGGTTGATAGATTGACAGATTAACTGCTTGTCTGATTGACTGATTAAGCAGTAGCCTAAATGAGTGACTATGAATTCCTAAAAATAGGATCTTGATATGTTTTATTTCCGGATCCATTTTAAATATGCTAACAATTATATATATATATATATATATATATATATATATATATATATATATATATATATATATATATATATATATATATATATATATATATATGATTGATTGATTGATTATATTCTTGAATATTCAAACAGTAGGTAAGTAAGTTAGTAAAATAAAAGTTGGTAATAGTGTACTTACACAAATAATGATGAAAAAACAGCAATAAATATATTGCTGTATCATATATATATATATATATATATATATATATATATATATATATATATATATATATATATATATATATATATATATAATATATATATATATATATATATATATATATATATATATTTACTTAGTTATTGTGATTGATTGATTGAGAGTTGATTAAACAGTAAGTAAGAAAGTAAATGTATTTGAAACGGAGTATTAAAGTCTACTTACGCGAATAACAAATTGATAAACTCTCCAAATAGGCCATATTCGTCCAGTGGCGATTCGGCAATCTCACACACAGCGCGTAGAATGCAAGTGTCTCCATCTAAGCCAGCTCTGAGGATTATTATTATTATTATTATTATTATTATTATTATTATTATTAGTAGTAGTAGTAGTAGTAGTAGTAGCAATAGCAGTAGTAGTATGCACATACATATATACATACGCACTCACCAGCTGGCAGACAGCTACAGCGAGAGAGAAATATTTGTCTCTTACTTGTTCAAGAAATCGGACAGCATGACGTAAGCATCATATCTCTCTGTTGCCAGAGACCTCCTTCGTCGGCGTCTGAGTTCGTTCGGAAGTTCAAACGTGACTTCGAAGCGGTAATCTCCTTTCGTACCTGTTTTGGGGGAAATTGGAAGATATATATATATATATATATATATATATATATATATATATATATATATAATATATATATATATATATATATATATATATATATATATATATATATATGATCTGGTTGGGTCATGATATTCCGATTTTTGTCGGTCGTAGTGGCCTAATCGGTATGGTGGTATGATTCTGTAACTTGCGACGCGAGCTTGAGTCCCCTATTGGTTACTAAGCTATATGTGGATAATGATATATATATATATATATATATGTATATATATATATATATATATATATATATATATATATATATATATATATATATATATATATATATATATATATATATATATATATATATAAAGGGGGGTTTACACGGTCAAACGGTTCGTCGAACGCGGTTCGACAGACAAGTTTTTGAAGTGATGTTCGAACGTGTGAACGGGGTATTTGGTTGTCGAATACGTTTGTCGAACGTGTTCGACAACCAAATACCCCGTTCACACGTTCGAACATCATTTTAAACACTTGTCTGTCGAACCGCGTTCGACGAACCGTTTGACCTTGTAAACCCCCCTTTAGGGTCATAATCCCAATTATAAAGCTGGTGGCTAAGTCAAAGCAAAACCTTGGCTCTACACTAGGAAAATACATAGTAGGGGATTTCTTGTCCCCTCGTTCCGCCCCATTTAGTCGACTTTTAAGATGTGCAGTGGAGGCGGTATATTTACAACTAAACTGGCTGACAGAGAGACGAATATTTCAAGTATAAGAGAGAGAGAGAGAGAGAGAGAGAGAGAGAGAGAGAGAGAGAGAGAGAGAGAGAGAGAGAGAGAGAGAGAGAGAGAGAGAGAGAGAGAGATCTTTGGAAAGCAGATGACTCAATTCCTCACATGGAGAAAACCCACCCACCGTCATCAGTAGGTAGCTTATAGTCATGGGGCCATTCCTGTTAGCGAGTGGATTAGGCTTTTGGTTACTCAATAGACAGTTATAAGATACGGGGAAAATGCTTTAAATATATACATACAGATAAATTAACTGTAGTGTTCTTTATAGACTGTTGCTGCTATTAGTATTATTACTAGTTTGTTCCGGGTTTACGTCACGGAACCCCATTTCTACTAAGGGCTAGGACGGTTGCCTTCTTGCGAAGGACTTGTTTTGGCAAATGTAATCGTTACCCAGAGTGCATGCCCTGGTAGTACTATTACTACTATTACTATCTCTTCTCCTGTACTATAGGCAGTTTTTGAGTTTTATGTCATTAATCTCTATTCGAGTAGGGGATGGATACAGACAGATTGGAGCTGGGGGATTAAGGCTGGCCGTCATTTTTGACGCCATTCAGTAGGCTCGATCTGAGTTTGTCACATCATCGGTTGAGCACTCTGACCACTGTGCTTCCGCGGTCCAGTTCTGCAGTATATCAGTGAGTTCTTATTATTAGTATTGTTGTCTTCAACATAATAATAATAATAATAATAATAATAATAATAATAATAATAATAATAATAATAATAATAATAATAATAATAATAATAAATACTATAAGTTATAATGATAATAATTATTACTGTTGTTATTATTATTATTACTATTACTGCTGCTACTACTAATATCACCACTACCACTGTGATCACTGCTATTATTGTTGCACACACAAACACACACACACACACTCAAAACTTACTTGCTTGCCCATAGGTCCAATAAGGTACCACCAATTTAAAGTAAAATTCCATAACTGCGCTGTCGGGAAAGTCGATCAACTGTCTTGTTCTCCTTGGATGTCCAAGACTCGTGTTGGTCATATTACCAACAGCTTTCTTCCCTTCCAACTCCTTTTCCAGCTGTTGTTCAATGTCATACTGCAGTCCCTCGCTCCATTTCTTGGAGCCTAGGTTCGATTCCAGCAGGTTTTCCAGGCTAGAAGTCTGTGAGTAGGCTATCTGGAGTATGGAGAGTAGCAGTATGGATGTGAAGCATGCAACAGCCATCTTTGGGGAAATTTCTGAAACTGAAAAAGGTTGGAATTAACCAATATTTTGTGATTTATTATTAGGCTATTAGCCTATTGAGTGTGGGATGACCTCATGGAGGTTTTCCTTAAGCCTCTAGCATGTGGGATTACCTCACTTAGACCCTCCTAACTCAATAGTAGAAGGAGTTTTTGGCATATAACAGTTAATTTGGTGGGAGTTTTTTGAAATTGAGCAAGGTAGCAATGAATTAGTCTTTTATGTGGTTTATTATTAGGATTTAATCCTCTACAGATTGGGATTACCTTACTGAGGCTCTCCCTTCAATGGATACTAGGGTACATACTAAGACTACAAGTCATTTTGTTGGAAGATTTCTTAATCTAAATAGCAAAAATTAAGTTTTATGTATGTTTTAGTATATAATACTTAATCCTTTAGGATGTGGGATAGCCTCCCTGAAGCTCTCCCTTTACATCAGTAATATTCATTCACTTCAGCGCGAGTAACCTCACAACAAAGTTTTAGGAAACATCTGATCGTCAGTCTAGGATCGACATTAGGTTTAACATCACAGACTCCCTTTTCTACAAAGGGCTAGGATGGTACCTTCTTGCGAAGAATTTGGGATTTGGTAAATGCGACCGTTACCCTGAGTGAATGCCTTTTTTAACTTCAGACCGTGGCGGGCCTTGAACCCACGACCTGACGACTCAAAGTCGCGAGCGTTACCACTCTACCGCTGTGGCAGCTTGAGAGAGAGTAAATATAATGACCATAATATAATGTTTCATATCAGACTGAGAGGGTTTACCTACTTGAGGCCCTCCTCTAATTTTAGTTTTGACTTAACTTTCCTGTTTGAATATTTATTATGACTTGGTCATTGTTCCGGTTTTACGTCACGGATTCCCTTTTCTTCCAAGGGCTAGGACGGTTGCCTTCTGGCGATGGATTTGTTTTGGCAGATGTAATCGTTACCCGAGTGCATGCCCTTGCTAACCTCAGACCGTGAAGGGGCGCAAACCCTCGACCTGACGCCTCAAAGTCGCGGACGCTACCGCTTGAGTCACGGTGACTTGGTCATTATTATTATTATTATTATTATTATTATTATTATTATTATTATAATTATTATTATTATTATTATTATTATTATTATTTTTATGATTTTTAAAAGTATATATATATATATATATATATATATATATATATATATATATATATATATATATATATATATATATATATATATATATATATATATATGGGCTGTGGCACTCCAGCAGTGCCATCTGAACGGTCGCTAACTCCGTCGTCATTGCCCATAGAGCAAAGTATTCCGCTTATTGTTTTCTCTTTTTTTTGAAGTCGGCTACACCCAATTATAGGGGGAAACAGCCAAGGTATATAAATATATATATATATATATATATATATATATATATATATATATATATATATATATATATATATATATATATATATAAGAGAGAGAGAGAGAGAGAGAGAGAGAGAGAGAGAGAGAGAGAGAGAGAGAGAGAGAGAGAGAGAGTGTTCTCTTCCCTCCTCCCAGACATACCGTTGTTCATCTCTAGGAAATTATGTGGTCCAAATAGCATCCTCTCTCTCTCTCTCTCTCTCTCTCTCTCTCTCTCTCTCTCTCTCTCTCTCTCTCTCTCTCTCTCTCTCTCTCTCTCTCTCTCTCTCTCTCTCTCTCTCTCTCTCTCTCTCTCTCAAACCACAGCAATTCTGTGTTCGCCTGTTATAAATGACTGAACACAGGGGAGTTTTATCGTTTATATCTGTGTTATTGTTATTATTATTGTTCATGTTATTGGTTGTGTCACAAATATTATTTTGTTATTTTACGTGTTTTTATCGCTATTATTCGTCCTTTTTTATTGTTCACTTTTATTTTGTGAAACACTGTGTTCGAACCCACTGCGAGGAATTAGGAATTGCATCCAGCCTTAATTCCCCAGCTCCGACCTGTCTGTGTCCACCCCCATTCCAACGGGGGTTAAAAGTAACACCTAAAACGGTAAACAAGAACATTATTGTTATTATCATAGTTTTTGTTATTGTTGGTTGTTCTTTTTAGTTATTATTTTCAATCTTATTATTATTGTTTGTTTGTTTTGGTGTTATTATTTTCGTGGTATTTATTATTGGCATCATTCGTCACGGACTGAGGCTAGTAACGCCATTCACTCAGGGTAACGATTACATCTGCCAAAACAAGTCCCTCGTAAGAAGGCAACCGTCCTAGCCCTTAAGGAGAAAAGGGAGTTCGTGACGTAAGACCGAATCCATATCATTCGTGTCATTACTATTATAAAGCATTTAAAATTTGTACTTGTTAGAAATAATTTTGTTATTTTTCGAATTATTGTTATTGTTCTTGTTATTTTTTTTTTTTATTAATTTCGCTTTATATAAGTTCTTTTATATTATTGTTATTATTTTCGTTACAGTAATAATTCGTGTTATTACTGTTATTATTCATTTTTAACCGTTATTACTCGTTTTTATGTTATCCCTAGTGTTATTGTTCTTGTTATTTCATTATTACTTTAGTGTTATTATTGTTATTTTACTTGTTCCGGTTATTACTTTATATGTTACTTTGTTATTAAAAGCGTAATTGTAGGTTTTGTCCGAATTGTTGTTATTGTCTGAGCTGTAGTTATTAATATTGTATTGTTATCATTGCGAGTGTTATTACTATTAATGTGCTTGTTACCGATGGTATTAGCGGTGGTTGTTGCTAGTTATCTAATTATTTTTTAATTTATTTATTTAATAGGTTACAGAGCTGCAGGGTACTTTGCTAATGACCACTGATCATATTAGGTCGCTCTTCAGAGATGAAAATAGCGATTGGGGTGAATTGGCTTATGAATGGTTGTGTGCTTTGACTCAGCCACCTCTCTTACAGAGGGGGGGGGGGTTGGGGTCATTGTATAGGCATGTCTACTCTGTAATTGTATTTTTCGTCCTTTTCATGTGATTACTTTTTCATTTTTTATTGTTTGTTTTATATTTATTTATTTTTATTTTGATATTTTTGACACAAGGTACGTGGCAACCCTTTATCCCCAAGGAGCTGAGAGGAGTGGTTGAGTTGTGTGTGTGGATCGTGGTGAATGAGCTTTTCTTGGCTCGACCACCCCCTTACAAGGGGGAAAACGCATGTGTATATGTATGTATGTTAACACAAAGTGGTTTAGGATCAGGTTTATAAAGGGGCAGAATAAAGTTACCCTCATCTGGTTTGGACACGAAGAAAACCATAAAGAGAAACAGAGATGAAGAGTGTTGTGACTTGTCAGATGTGAAGGGATAATAAGACATGTGAAACGAATATCCAAGTATATTCGGTGTTGATGTAGGCATAGAAAGAGAACCGTAACTGAAGGAAGACTTAACATCGAACTGTCACTGCTTGTCTTATTTAAGTGCAAAAGCCATTTCAACTGTAGTATCGCAACAGGCGATTGCTGCCATGGGCCAGCCTACTACATATGAGTATTATACACTATGTACAATGTTTAA
>JAXCGZ010000261.1:32500-35000 GCA_037179515.1 Halocaridina rubra
ATGCTTCCATCCCTCTGTTTTACCTTAAAACCTGTTCTTTTACCTTCAGTTTTCCTCTGATAAAGCTGTGGAAAATTTTGGAATTTTCTAGTCCTTCCAGGTGATAGCCCTTCCATAGGCTCTCTGTGCCTCTCTTCTTTTACTTAGGTAATAATTTCTTGCTCTTTTATAAGTCTGCCAGGCATTTATGCTTTTTCATCTCCTATAAATCTTCCAGCATTGGTCTCTCCACTTCTTAGCTTTCTTACAATCATTATTGGACTAAATCTCTCTGTCATGAATAACTCCTATTTTGGTGGAAGGTATGCAAAAATCTACTATATTCCCATATTCCTCACAAAAGATGTACATTTCATGTACAGATTTGTTGTTAAATAAAGTCCTCCAGTCAATAACTGCAAAAAGCTCATAAACTTTGATGTACTCTCCTTTCGGATAGTTGCTTCTCGTATCCTCAGTGCCTCTTCTTTTACGCAGAACATCTTTGATGATGTACACCATCAATCACACACAGTGGTCACTCTTCCCAACTGGTGGTTCATACTAAATGTTTTCAATATCCAACACATTATCTATGAATACTAGATCAAGCAGCAATGGCCCTTACCCACCCCTGGCCCTCGTTGATTCCAGTACAAGCTGGTGTGAGAAATTCCACTTGTATATGATCCAGAAAGCTTGCCCCGAATTAGTCCCCCCCCCACTGTCTGGGTTAAGGTTTATCCAATCTATCTCTCTATGATTATATCTCCAATAATCAAAATCCTACATTTTCTCTCCCGTGCATTGTTAACAACTGAGTTTATGATTTCAATAGTACCTATATGACTTTCCTAAAAAAAAATTCTTGCCTATGTTGGTTCCTTGGTGGGTTGTATACAAGAGTTATTATAATGCTCTCTAACCCAGGATTTATGCGAGCAACAAGAAATTCCTTGGACTCAATTTCTATATAAAAATTTATTTCTATATTCTGAAATCTTTCTCTTATGAGCAGTGCTATCCTTCCACCAGTCCTCTTAGATCTTTCATCCCTTAATATTCTGAAGCCCTTAGGAAAAACTGTGACACCGTTTATGTCCTCACTTAACCTAGTCTCTGTAACTGCGACTACATCTGCCTTACTGTTGTAAATCCTATCCTTTAATTCTACTGCCTTAGCAGTTACCCCATCAGCATTTGTGTACAGCAATCTTAATGAGGCCCTATCCCCTGATCTTCTATCATTATTTTCTTTATCCTCCTTTTGTCTGGAACAACTCTAAAACAAACTTTCTTCTTCTTCATTTCTTCCCTCATTTAACCTTGTAGCCTCTTGCGACAAGTTTCTGACCCTTTCTATCTCTTCTTGTATTCTGTATGGTCTAATGATCACTGTTTTGAACTCTTGAAGGTCTTTTAGGTTTTTTTCTCATCAATATTTCTTTACATGTGTCCCCTCTCTCAAAAGTTACTTTTGTTGATCTTTCCTTTCCCTCCAAAGAATATTTATCAAGTTGGTGAATGTTTACAATATCCTTCGAACCACATATTACACAAAACTTCCTTATCAGGTCTAAAATCCTAGCTCTATGTTGTTCAAGTCTCCCCTACCATGTTGACTCTTGGAATTCACTTATGCCTGAGAGTACCACTGTCTTCTCTTTATCAAGTGCCTGTTTAATCAATGGATTTGCCTTTTCTATCACAACGTCTTTCATTTATTTAATTACTGTTTCTTTATAGTCAACTGTATGTATGTTTTCCAGTGCCACCACCTTCACAGCCTCTTTTTCTGACACATTCCCCTTTAGTGCATCAGCAAAGGAAGTTTTCATGGCATCATTTTCCATATTCAGCTCCTGGAACTCTTTTCTGAACTGTTCAATGTTTTCCTTAATCTGGACATTCCAAGCAGCAATCTCGTCTCTCTCAGAAGAGAGCAGTGAACTAACATCTAATTCCTTTAGGTTGTCATTCAGCTGTTTGTTTTTATCTTCTTGTTTAGAAATTCTAGATTCTAGTTGACTCTTTTCCCCTTCCAGCTTCTTTATTCTTTTTTCTAGTTCCTTTCTCTCCTGCCCTTGTGCTTTATTTGCTTCCTCCAAAGATCTTATTTGTTTTCTGAGTGTTTCATTCTCTTTCATTTCTCCATCCATATTCCGAATTTTATCATCAAGGCTTATAACCGTTTCCTCTAACTTCTTGATTCTCTGTTTAAGTCCCCTGATGGTTACCCCTTCTCCCGACCCCTGGGTGGGAGAGGTTTGGGACAGATATGGCCTCATTTTTATGTTCTCCCTCTCACAGAATATAGAAAGAAGACGAGAAAGAGGAAAAAAAAAAGAGAAAAACTTTTAATTGAGCTTCACACAGAATTTTTATATCTCCATATAAGTGCTATTTAGTGACTCAGTTTATCTCTTTTCTGGTAACACACATCTTAACTTAAAAACTTGACCATGGTAATTTAAGTATAAAAAGAACAAGAAAAACAAAAGTCAAACCTGAAGGAAAATTC
>JAXCGZ010000261.1:37500-55000 GCA_037179515.1 Halocaridina rubra
ATATATATATATGTGTGTGTGTGTGTGTGTGTGTGTGTGTGTGTGTGTGTGTGTGTAAGCACGTATGTTTGTATGTATGTATGAAAGTACACACGTATATATAGAACATAAGAAAAGAGGGCACTGCAACATGCCTACTGGCACCCACGTGGCACCTCCAATTTTGACTGAAGATTCCAGCATGTCAAACATATTCTGTTCTACTCCATTTTTTTTTTTTTTACTACACAAAGCACTTAACCTATTCCTACCCACCCTTCATCTGTCATATGACTGTCTAATCTACATTTGAAGGTGTCTTAAGGTATTGGCATTTATTATAAAACTAGGAAGCCTGTTCAATGTATTACCTAATCTATTACCAAACCAATTTTTACCAATAAATACACTATATATGAATAATTTTTACCCTGACCGGGACTTGAACCTAGGACACATAATTACTGGGCCAAGGCGCTACCCACTACACCACAGAGTGTCTAAAAGGGAAACAAACTTTACAGCTATATCTACTATACTAGGAATGAATGTAGTTTCCTTTCTGAACCTAAATTTATCAAGTTTAAGCCCATTATTTCGAGTTCTGCTTTGATCATGAATTTTTGAAATTTTATTAACATCACCCTTGTTAATCCCTTTAAACCATTTATACACCTCAATCATATCCCCCCCCCCCCGCTAACTCTGCGCCTCTCTAGAGAGTGCAGATTAAGTTTTTTTAGTCTGTCTTCATATGATAGATTTCTGATATTGTGTATCATCTTGGTCATTCTTCGCTGCACTCTCTCCAAGGATTCAATTTCCACCCTGTAAGAGGGTGACCAGAATTGCACAGCATAATTCAGATGGGGCCTAACTAATGCAAGATAGAGCTGCAAAATAACCTTTTCCGTCTTATTGATAACACTTCTTGAGATATTTCCTAAAATTGTTCCGGTTTTACGTCACGGACTCCCTTTTCTACCAAGGGCTAGGACGGTTGCCTTCTTGCGAAGGACTTGTTTTGGCAGATGTAATCGTTACCCTGAGTGTATGCCCTTGCTAACCTCAGACCGTGACTGTTTGCTTCATTTCTGACCGCAGTACATTGCTGTCTTGGCTAAAGATTACTACTCACAAGAACATCTAATTCCCTTTCACACTGAGAGCTCATGATTTCATGGTTATTTAGCTTATAACTCGTATTGTCTATTGTAATACCCATTTTTACTACTTTACATTTTTCAACATTAAATTCCATTTGCCACTTCTCCGACCATTCAAATGATTTATTTAGATCTTCCTGTAAAGCATGAATATCTTCTTTTCCATTTATAATTCTACCTATTTTAGTGTCATCTGCGAATTTACTTAGGTTACAACTGATATCCGAAGCCAGATCATTTAGAGATATGATGAATAATAGAGGACCAAGTACCTGCAGTCACCGTGGCTCATGCGGTAGCGTCCGCGACTCTGAGGCGTCAGGTCGAGGGTTCGCGCCCCGTCACGGTCTGAGGTTAGCAAGGGCATGCACTCAGAGTAAGGATTACAGCTGCCAAAACAAGCCCTTCGCAAGAAGGTAACCGTCCTAGCCCTTGGTAGACAAGTCAGTCCGTGACGTAAAACCGGAACAATAGAGGACCAAGTACCGAGCCTTGTGGTACCCCGCTAGTAACTGAACCCCACTCCGATTTCTCTCTGATGAAAGTACTGTTCCATCACTGACTCTAAACATCAGTGGATTATTACTCCTGACAGTCATATCTGGGATCCCTCTACCCTCCACTTTGTTAAATTCCCTAAGGGGATATTGTATCGGCCAAAGCCGTACTAAAGTAACTGCAGCAAATGTACCAGATTCGAACCACATTTACATCAGCCGTACATTAGTGTACATAGAAATATACCAGTTGTATCAGTGCAGGGCGTCTGGTAATCCCATATGTACAATGATGGTTTGTGAGTGTGCAGTGATATAGAATCCTTGTGAAGCTTAGTTAAGCATTTTTATTATTATTTTGTGAATGCACACGCTCGCATGAGGACACGCATTTTATATATATATATATATATATATATATATATATATATATATATATATATATATATATATATATATATTTTTTTTTTTTTTTAATTTATTTTATATTTTTATTTTTTTACACCGCGCCCGATGATGGCAGTTTTTATTATCCGTCATATGATAAGTAATAAGTAATATGATATTTACTGATGATGATGATGATAATAATAATGGTAAGTATAATAATTATAATAATAATAATAATAATAATAATAATAATAATAATAATAATAATAATAATAATAATGATGATGATGATAATATCAATAATGATAAAAATAATAATAATAATAATGCTTATAATAATAATACTAATAATAATAATAATAATCATTATTATTATTATTATTATTATTATTATTATTATTATTATTATTATTATTATTATTATTATAATTGTAATTATTATTATTATTATTATTATTATTATTATTATTATTATTATTATTATTATTATTATTATTATATTCATTACTCTTATCTTTACTGTCTCTTTCTCTCTCTGGCATCAAACAATAATTAAAGTATCAATCACTAACCATTATAAGCACACACACTTACAGACATACACACTATGCGAGGGACATCACCAGGAAGGCTAAAGAAAATCCCAAGCTTTTCCACAGCTTTATCAGAGGAAAACTGAAGGTAAAAGAACAGGTTTTAAGGCTAAAGAGAGCGGATGGAAGCATCACTGAGACGGATGAAGAGATCTGCAAAGAATTGAACAAGGAGTTTCAGTCAGTATTTACAGTAGAAAATACCCCACCCCCTCAGATTGCAGAGATAGAAGCTCAAGGGCCGGTATTAGAGAACATCAACCTTGCAACCACGGAGGTATGCAAAGCGCTGATGGATTTAGATGTTCATATAGCTAGAGGTCCTGATGACATATCCCCTCATGTGCTTAAAAAATGCGCTAACTCAATATCAGTGGCACTAAGTATCATATTTAAAAAGTCACTGGAGTCAGGGGAGATTCCAAGATGCTGGAAACAAGCAAATGTGATACCTATCTTCAAAAAGGGAAGGAGGGATACGGCTCTGAACTATAGACCAGTTTCCTTGACCAGCATAGTTTGCAAACTTATGGAGAAACTACTAAGGAAACATATCTCTCTTCACTTGGAATCCTTCAACTTTTTGTCAGTGAGGCAACATGGCTTGAGAGAAGGTAGATCAACAGTAACAAACTTATTAGAATTTTATGATGAGGTAAGCCGAATCTTACAGGAAAGAGAGGGCTGGGCAGATTGCATATTCCTAGACTTCCAGAAAGCGTTTGACACTGTTCCACATGGGAGACTTATTAGGAAGCTGCAAGCAATGACTAGAATTAGTGGAAATGTTTTGGAATGGATAAAAACTTACTTAGAAGGAAGGGAACAGAGAGTTAGAGTAAGGCACTCACTGTCTGAATGGAGAAGAGTTAGTAGTGGAGTTCCACAGGATTCAGTTTTAGGGCCACTTTTGTTCCTTGTATATGTAAATGACCTACCAGAGTCTGTAAATTCATTCATGAATATGTTTGTAGATGATGCAGATTGTGAAGAAAGTAGGAAACGAGAACACTGGTAGAGAACTTCAGAAAGATCTAAATAGTCTGCATGAGTGGTCAGAAAAGTGGCTAATGAAATTCAATACTTCAAAATGTAAGGTAATGAGAATGGGTACAAGTGCAAGAAGGCCCAAGCTTGACTACTCGGTGGCTGGAGTACAACTTCAAGAGTTAGAAAATGAGAGAGATCTAGGAGTAAGCATACTAGCTGATTTGTCTCCAGAAATACATATAAATGGCATAGTAAGGGCAGCATATGCATTCTTATCAAATGTAAGGGTAGCCTTCAGGCACATGGACAAGGAAATGTTGAGAAATATTTATGTAACCTATGTGAGGCCAACACTCGAATATGCAGCCCCCTTTTGGAATCCGCACTTGAAAAAGCACATAGCTAAGCTTGAAAAAGTTCAAAGACATGCCACGAAACTGGTGCCAGAAATACGCAATCTCAGTTATGATGAGAGGCTGAGGGAAGTAGACTTACCATCACTCGAAGCTAGAAGATTGAGGGGGGATATGGTGACAGTCTTTAAATTCCTTCATGGTTATGATAGTGGATAGGGATAGATATTTTGATATGGCTGGCTCTAGAACTAGAGGTCATAGTTTGAAGCTTCGTAAGAAAACTTGTTTGCAGGATGTAAGGAAATACTTTTTCAGTGTAAGAGTAGTTGATAACTGGAATTCGCTAAACGACGAGGTAGTTAATGCTATCTCAATCCATAGTTTTAAGGACAGGTATGATAAGTATCACTAAGTACAAAATGGAACCGATGAGGAGACGGGAAGATACGAGCTTTGGGCTCTTCCCCGTAAACACAATTAGGTAATCACACACACACACACACACACACACACACACACACACACACACACACACACACACACACACACACACACACACACACACACACACAAGGAAGAACAAGAAGCCAAGATAGGCCTAGGAAGTCACTGCTGGATAACTATAGCTCAGGAAAAACACCCAGATGGGGTAAATTAATATTTGGTGAATGGAAGTGAATGCTTTGACTCCACCAACCTCCTTACTAGGAGGATTACGGCTTTTTATGTATATAGCGTAACAAAGAGCATAATTTGAACGCGTTGGACATAACAAAGGACGATATTCTAACGCACTGGATTTCCCCTTGGCGCAAGTATGGATGCATTCACCAAGGAATTTGCATTTTAATATGGCGTTCACAAAACAATGTATTTTTTATGGGATTGCCCGCTATATTCTTCCGTTTATTCCATGTCTTTGTGTCTCTGTTATTGTATTATTTGGATGTTTTTTTTTAATTTGTTTTTCTTCTTTTATTATTGGATTATTAAATTTATGGCCTATTAGTATGTGTGTTGAATCAACTACATTTCCTACAGCGTGCGACATCAGCATATATATATATATATATATATATATATATATATATATATATATATATATATATATATATATATATATATATATATATATATATATATATATATATATACACACACACACACACACACACACACACACACACACACACACACACACACACACACACACACACACACACGGCGCGTTCAGTGACACACGGAATTGCTCCTCTTAAATTTTAAACTGTTTCGAGTGACTAAAGTGCTTAGTGGAAAACTTTACCATAATTTCCAAAAATCTGAAATCCTGCAGAGTATTGTGAGTACAAAAACTAATATTTGTTGTAAGACGAGACTGTTCATATTAAAGGAAAAAAATTGAGAACTTTTTCGTGAGGAAGAGAGAGAAGCTGCCGTCCAGTTTCTGCCTTGAGGGAAATCTAGAAGAGTTGCCAGACGTGGAGCCTCACACCACATTACCTAATTTTTTGTGTAAACTGGGGAAAGCTCTTAAGCCGTTTTACCTGATCCTGTGGTTCTATATATTGTTAAAAACAGTATCCTTCCCATTTATATTAACTAGTTAGTTAGTTTGATACACGAAAAAATTGAATAATAAAAGAAAAAAAAAATTACCAAATACCCACCTGTCAACAGTACTGAGTTAAGTTGCCAAGTAGTACAGCAGTCCTATTTTCTTCATTTTTTTTGCTTTTCTTTTAGCTTTCTCGTTTGCTATTTTGTTATTTTGTATATATATTGAGTTAAATGTAAAGTCTAAATCCCGTGATAACATATCTTGGTTAGCAAGTCAGTTTATCAGTTAGGAAGAATATATAACAGAAACAGGTGGGTGCCACCTCGAACACAAATTCGAATTTTCCTTCAGGTTTGACTTTTGTTTTTCTTTTTCTTTTTATACTTAAATTACCATGGTCAAGTTTTTAAGTTAAGATGTGTGTTACCAGAAAGGAGACAAACTGAGTCACTAAATAGCACTTATATGGAGATATAAAAATTCTGTGTGAAGGTAAATTAGAAGTTTTTCTCTTTTCTTTTTTTTTTCCTCTTTCTCGTCTTCTTTCTATATTCTGTGAGAGGGAGAACATAAAAATGAAGCCATCTCTGTCCCAAACCTCTCCCACCCATGGGTCGGGAGAAGGGGTAGTCATCAGAGGACTTAAACAGAGAATCAAGAAGTTAGAGGAAATGGTTACAAGCCTTGATGATAAAATTCGGAATATGGATGGAGAAATGAAAGAGAATGAAACACTCAGAGAACAAATAAGATCTTTGGAGGAAGCAAATAAAGCACAAGGGCAGGAGAGAAAGGAACTAGAAAAAAGAATAAAGAAGCTGGAAGGGGAAAAGAGTCAACTAGAATCTAGAATTTCTAATCAAGAAGATAAAAACAAACAGCTAAATGACAACCTAAAGGAATTAGATGTTAGTTCACTGCTATCTTCTGAGAGAGACGAGATTGCTGCTTGGAATGTTCAGATTAAGGAAAACATTGAACAGTTCAGAAAAGAGTTCCAGGAGCTGAATATGGAAAATGATGCCATGAAAACGTCCTTTGCTGATGCACTAAAGGGGAATGTGGCAGTAAAAGAGGCTGTAAAGGTGGTGGCACTGGAAAACATACAAACAGTTGACTATAAAGAGACAGTAATCGAAAAAATGAAAGACATTGTGATGGAAAGGGCAAACCCACTCATCAGACAGGCACTTGATAAGGAGAAGACAGTGGTAATCTCAGGCATAAGTGAATCCCAGGAGCCAACATGGCAGGGGAGACTTGAAGAAAATAAAGCTAACGTTGTAGACCTGATAAGAAAGCTTGGAGTAGTATGTGGTCCTGAGGATATTGTAAACATACACCAACTAGGTAAATATTCGAGGGAAGGAAAGCCGAGACCAACAAAAGTAACCTTTGAGAGAGGGGAGACATGTAGGGAAATATTGTTGAGAAAAAAAAGTCTAAAAGACCTTCAAGAATGCAAAGAAGTGTTCATTAGACGATACAGAACACAGGAAGAGATGGGAAAGATCAAAAACTTGTTGCAAGAGGCAAGAAGGTTAAATGATGAAAGAAATGAAGAAGAGAAGAAAAATTTTCGTTACGGAATATTTCCAGACAAAGGGGAGATAAAGAAGATAATGACAGAAGATCAGGGGATGGGGCCTCATTAAGATTGTTATACACAAATGCTGATGGATTAGCTGGTAAGGCAGTAGAATTAAAAGATAGGATTCACAACAGTAAGGCAGATATAGTAGCAATTACAGAGACTAAGTTGAGTGAGGACATAAACAGCGTCACAGTTTTTCCTAAGGGCTTCAGAATACTAAGGGTCGAAAGATCTGAGAGGACTGGTGGAGGGATAGCACTGCTCATAAGTGAGAGGATTCAAGTTGAAGAGATAAACTTGGCTATAGAAAGTGAGTTCAGGGAATTTCTTGTTGCTCGCATAAATACTGGGTCAGAGAGCATTATAATAACTGTTGTATACAACCCACCAAGGAACCAAAATAGGCTTGAAATTTATGAGGAAAGTCATATAGGTACGATTGAAGTCATAAACTCAGTTGTTAACATGGCGCGGGAGAAAAAATGTAGGATTTTGATTATGGGAGACTTTAATCATAAAGAGATAGATTGGATAAATCTTGACCCACACAGTGGTGAGGACTCCTTTGGGGCAAGATTCCTAGATTGCGTACAAGGGAATTTCCTACACCAACATGTAATGGAACCAACAAGAGCCAGGGGTGGGGATGAGCCATCACTACTTGATCTGGTGTTCACAGATAATGTGTTGGATATTGAAAATATTGAGTATGAACCACCAATTGGAAAGAGTGACCACTGTGTGTTGTTGATGGAGTATATCATTGAAGACATTCTTCCTGAGAGTAGAGGCACTGAGGACATGAGGAGGAACTATCCGAAAGGAGATTACATCAAAATGAATGAGCTTTTTGCAGTTATTGACTGGAGAACCTTATTTTACAACAAATCTGTACAAGAAATGTATGACATCTTTTGTGAGAAATATGGGAAGATAGTAGATTGCTGCATACCTGTCACCAAAGTAGGTGTAATTCATGCCAGAGAGAAATGGTTCGATAATGGGTGTAAAAGAGCTAAGGAGTGGAGAGACAAATGCTGGAAAAGGTATAGGAGGAGAAAAAACATAAATGCCTGGCAAACCTACAAAAGAGCAAGAAATGACTACCTAAGTAAAAGGAGAGAGGCAGAGAAAGATTATGAGAGGGACATCACCAGGAAGGCTAAAGAAAATCCCAAGCTTTTCCACAGCTTTATCAGAGGAAAACTGAAGGTAAAAGAACAGGTTTTAAGGCTAAAGAGAGCGGATGGAAGCATCACTGAGACGGACGAAGAGATCTGCAAAGAATTGAACAAGGAGTTTCAGTCAGTATTTACAGTAGAAAATACCCCACCCCCTCAGATTGCAGTGATAGAAGCTCAAGGGCCGGTATTAGAGAACATCAACCTTACAGCCACAGAGGTATGCAAAGCGCTGATGGATTTAGATGTTCATAAAGCTACAGGTCCTGATGACATATCCCCTCATGTGCTTAAAAAATGCGCAAACACAATATCAGTGGCACTAAGTATCATATTTAAGGAGTCATTGGAGTCGGGGGAGATTCCAAGATGCTGGAAACAAGCAAATGTGATACCTATCTTCAAAAAGGGAAGGAGGGATACGGCTCTGAACTATAGACCAGTTTCCTTGACCAGCATAGTTTGCAAACTTATGGAGAAACTACTAAGGAAACATATCTCTCTTCACTTGGAATCCTTCAACTTTTTGTCAGTGAGGCAACATGGCTTCAGAGAAGGAAGATCAACAGTAACAAACTTATTAGAATTTTATGATGAGGTAAGCCAAATCTTACAGGAAAGAGAGGGCTGGGCAGATTGCATATTCCTAGACTTCCAGAAAGCGTTTGACACTGTTCCACATGGGAGACTTATTAGGAAGCTGCAATCAATGGCTAGAATAGGTGGAAATGTCTTGGAATGGATAAAAACTTACTTAGAAGGAAGGGAACAGAGGGTTAGAGTAAGACACTCAGTGTCTGAATGGAGAAGAGTTAGTAGTGGAGTTCCACAGGGTTCAGTTTTAGGGCCACTTTTGTTCCTTGTATATGTAAATGACCTACCAGAGTGTGTAAATTCATTCATGAATATGTTTGCAGATGATGCAAAGATTGTGAAGAAAGTAAAAAACGAGAACAATGGTAGAGAACTTCAGGAGGATCTAAATAATCTGCATGAGTGGTCAGAAAAGTGGCTAATGAAATTCAATACCTCAAAATGTAAGGTAATGAGAATGGGTACAAGTGCAAGAAGGCCCAAGCTTGACTACTCGGTGGCTGGAGTACAACTTCAGGAGACAGAAAATGAGAGAGATCTAGGAGTAAACATATTGGCAGATTTGTCTCCAGAAATACATATAAATGGCGTAGTAAGGGCAGCATATGCATTCTTATCAAATGTAAGGGTAGCCTTCAGGCACATGGACAAGGAAATGTTCAGAAATATTTATGTAACCTATGTGAGGCCAAAACTCGAATATGCAGCCCCCTTTTGGAATCCGCACTTGAAAAAGCACATAGCTAAGCTTGAAAAAGTTCAAAGACATGCCACGAAACTGGTGCCAAAAATACGCAATCTCAGTTATGATGAGAGGCTGAGGGAATTAGACTTGCCATCACTCGAAGCTAGAAGAGTAAGGGGGGATATGGTGACAGTCTTTAAATTCCTTCATGGTTATGATAGAGTGGATAGGGATCGATATTTCGATATGGCTGGCTCTAGAACTAGAGGTCATAGTTTGAAGCTTCGGAAGAAAACTTGTTTGCAGGATGTAAGGAAATACTTTTTCAGTGTAAGAGTAGTTGATAATTGGAATTCGCTAAGCGAGGAGGTAGTTAATGCTACCTCAATCCATAGTTTTAAGGACAGGTATGATAAGTATCACTAAGTCTAAAAATGGAACCGATCAGGAGACGGGAAGATACGAGCTTTGGGCTCTTTCCCGTAAACACAATTAGGTAATCACAATTAGGTAATCACACACACACACACACACACACACACACACACACTATATATATGCACACACACACACACACACACACACACACACACACACACACACACACACACACATATATATATATATATATATATATATATATATATATATATATATATATATATATATATATATATATATATATACACATCACAATTAGTGCCCATGAAAGGGGGTGGACACAGTTGGTTGGAGCTGGGAGACTAAGGCTGTAAGTCTAGAACTAAGACCAAGGATGCATATATCTTTTATTTTGAAATAATGGATTGTCTTAGGATTGGAGAGACCACAGTAGTAGTTCCCCGTCTCCTTTGCCCTTTTATTGAAGTTAAACAGAGCTAATGAATCGGTATACGGGAATCGATAAGGACCGTGGTGGCCGAGTGGTCTGAGTGCTCGACTCGTGAGGTGGTGACATTCCCGTTATAGAGCCTACCGCGGGGCGTTATGAAGGGCATCCAGCCTTAAGTCCCCCCCAGTCACACTATGTATCCTCCTCCGTTGGGGATTAATAGTATTACATAGAATGAGGATTAAGTCTAGCGAGGATCGACTTCGGACTTGTATGCTCTACCTATGAGCTGCCATATATGTGTGAGTTGCATAAACCAATGTATTTCCTATAGCTTGCGACCTAAGCATGATAATTAGGGAGGCAGTTAAGCAACAGAATCCTCAAGACTTAATTGGTGACTTTTTTTAAATTTATTTCTTCCTGTTTCTCTCTTTGATCTTTCCCATAGTGTAACTTAAGCAGAGAAGCAGTGGGTGGGTTCTATCCAAGTGAGGCGTTGAGCGTCGGCAGATTGTCAGTTATATTGAGTTTTGTGAATTAGATTAAATATGCTTTTCCATAGGCAAGGACCACAATCCCATTTATTCCTTGGAGTGGCTCATTCAAATCCTAACCTTGACTCTTTGCAGGAGAAAAATAAAAGGTGATTCCCAGTCCCCTTGCTCCTTCCCAGTTTGTCGTCTTTTACGACACGCAAGGGAACACGGTTGTGAAATTCATGTTCCTCGGCCCAAAAGAATGCAAGAAGAAAATTCAGAGTAAGATAAATAGAGAAAATGAACCTGGGAGGCAGAGAATTCCCAACTCTTTATTTGGATAGTCCTCACCCTTCTTGAAGAAAGAAAGAAAAAATTAAGAGTAAGAGAGATAAGATATACATGGGAGGCAGATGATGGTCAGCTCACTTGGAATTAATCCAGCCATCTCCCAAGAAGACGGGAAGAAGAAATATCAGATTAAGCGAAGAAGAGGGAAATGAACGTGGGAGTTCAAAGATAAGAACGTGGGAGTTCAAAGATAAGAACGCGGGAGTTCAAAGTTAATTAAATGTAATAAAACCATGGAAATGAATATGCTCTTGACACCGAGGGTTTTTTGGTAAAGGTAAAGTTTGTCAGATTTCAGTTCCAATATCCATCTGAGATGCTCCTCAGAACGTCAGCCGGGGCTAGCCCCAACCCCCCCCATTGTGGTGACCAGCCACAACAGTAACCTCCCAGTAAACAGCTTAAAGGCCCGATTTCTTAAACAGTGTAAACCTTGGATACTATATTGTTAGCTAGCTAGACACACACAAATGGATTTCATAAACGCATCTGACGCGGTTCTGTGTATGGCTAGGATCCCATATGGGATCCCAGCCATACACAGAAATGCGTCAGATGCGTTTATGAAATCCATTTGTGTGTCTAGCTAACTAACAATATGGTATCCTAAGTTTACACTGTTTAAGAAATCGGGCCAAACTCTCTTGCCTTGGACGAGGCTCGATCTGCCGACCTCATGAATACAATACATACGAAAAGAACCTTTTAAATGAAGAACATGCTGGAATAGCAATTGCTGTTAAGAAAAACGTAATTCACCAATTAATGGACGACTATATGAGTGATTTTCTAGCGGTCAAAATCGAAACAAAGAATGGTCCAATTATAATCGGAACTACATATTTACCACCAAGAAGAAGGGAGGCCCCTTACGAGGATATTTTGAAACTGATTAGAAAAACTATTCCGACATATTTAATAGGTGATCTTAATGCCACACATCCAATAATAGGTCATAATAGATACAATCTCTGTGGTAATATTTTAAAGTCATTAAGCGATAATAATCTCATCAAAATACTTGGACCCGATTTCAGAACAATGACCCATGGACCAGAAACCTCAAGACCAGACATAGTGATCAGTAATAAAAATCACTATATGAACCATTCTATAGAAAGGGGTCCATTAACGACTTCTGATCATTTACCTCTTATAATCAAACTTTCAACAGAACCCATTGCCATTAGAATTCCCCCTACCAGAAATTTAACCAAAGCAGACTGGGATAAATTCAGTACCTATATAGAAGAAAAATATAACCATAACAATATCATTGACGCAGCCATGCACACAACTGATGAAGTAGAAGAACATCTGAAACAATGGTACGACACAATAAATGATTCAATTGAAAGCCACATACCCATGAAAAAGACGAAAACATTACCAAATCCTAGAATAAATGACAAATGCAAAACTCTTCAATATCGATAAAACAACCTCTCCAATGCAGTGGGCAGAGGCCCTTGGGACCCCCAGGCCTTAACAGAACTACGAATAATAAGGGAAGAACTACAAGAAGCACTAAAAGAGGCGTATAACAGCAACTGGGAAAACGTCATAATGAACATCCAAAGCAGAGAAAGAGATCCAACGAAATTTTGGTATAATATAAAAAAAGGTAATGGGAAAAAAACTGACACAACACCGTACTTGATCGAAGATAATAACAACAACAATAAATTATATACTAGTGAGGAAAAAGAAGAGAAATTTAGAAATACTTTTGGGCAAATGTATTTAATATCAGCGACGAAGAAAACTTAAACTATGATGGGGAGAATGAAAGAAGAGTTATTGATTCTTTAAACGAAAATAATGACTTAATAACACATTATATAGTCGACTTAAGCAGATTAACATCAGACGAGGAACTAATTACCCCAATAACTATGGTTGAAATGAAAGAAATTATAAAGAATATAAGAAACAAAGCACCAGGACGATCTGGAATAAACAAGATTATAATAACCCACATACCAAACATAGCACTACTTAAATTGCTAAAAATTTTCAACTCATGCTTGTCAGCAGGTTTCTTTCCCAAAAGGTTCAAATCCGCCCTAATGATATTTATCCCGAAACCTGGCAAACTAATCACCAGAGCAGAAAATTATCGTCCAATATCCCTTTTAGAAGTACCAGGCAAAATACTTGAAAAAATAATACATAAAAGAGTTTACAAATATCTGGAGACAAATGATATCCTCCCACCTAACCAGCATGGCTTCAGGAGAGGCAGGGGCACGCACACGGCACTAACCTTCCTGTACGAAAAAATAGCTATTTCTCAACATCAGAAAAGAAAATGCAATGTCCTAAGTAGAGATGTCTCATCGGCATTCGACAAAGTATGGAGAGATGGCCAGAAATTTAAAATTTTAGAACTACAGTTACCTTCATTAATCACGAAAATACTATCAGATTTCATAACTGACAGAACATCAGTCATCAAAATTAACGAGTTTGTGGGTCCACAATTTGATCTCAGAGCAGGAGTACCTCAGGGTTCGAACCTGAGCCCTTTACTCTATGCCCTGTTCACAAGGGATATTCCAAAAGCAGAACCAGGATGTTCAACAATCATTTTCGCAGACGACATAACCCAAATCGTTACAGAATATAACAAGAACTATTTGGCCAGGAAAACCCAACGAGAAATAGAGAAAATAAATAACTTCGAGAAAAAATGGAAAATTAAAACAAATATGGAAAAATTTCAATTAATATCTATCTCAGCCTCCAAGCCATCAGATATCATAATAAATAATAATAAGATAAATTTTTCAAATAGCTTAAAAACCTTGGGCCTAACTCTAAGTAGAACAGGAGTGAAACCACAGGTTAACAACCGAATTACTTTGAGCAACTCGGTGACTACTAAATTAAAAAGATTCAATTTATGTCAAACTAAAACTAAGTTAATATTATACAAAACATGAGTAAGACCACTTTTAATATACCCACCGATACCTCTATGTATACAATCAAAGTCAAATATAGGAAGATTGCCAGCAATACAAAATAAAAACCTAAGAAGAATACTCCCTGAGAAGCCACCATATATAGAAAGGATGGAGGAGATCCATAAAAGTCTAAAAGTGGAACCTGTAAACTCGTATATTTTCAAATGAGCAAAAAGGACTTGGGATAAAATGGAGATCAATTTCCCAGAATTAATAGAAGAATTACGTAATCTAAACAATGATGAAAATAATGATCATTCCTGGTGGAGAAGAATTTCCCCAGTACTATCGGGAAACCCACCAGATCCCATTTATGCAAGAGGCAACCATAACCAAAACCAAAATCGTATCATTAACCTTAACTTACTTTAGCTAAATAGAGTGTAAATAGTGTATATATAATGAGTGAATAGTATGTAAATAATTAACAATTCTGATCTATCTCTCCCACTGAACTTTTCTTAACAAATACTATCAAAATATAAACTAACTTGGTTCAAAGAGAAAAAAAAAATCATTTCTGAAATTTCTCTACTACTAAATCTCTTTTTTCTTCTTTACTAAAAAAAAGGAGGGAAAAAAGGGAAAGGGAAGGAAAAAAAAGGGAGCAAATATATACGCGTGTATGTGTGTGTGTGTGTGCGTATGTATTGATATATAAAATGAATATAGGAGCACAAGTATGTAGGTGTCGGTGTGTATATAGCATTTATATTAATTAAACCAAATAATAGCAGTACTCTTCAAGTATACAAACTTTTAAACAATAAACAAAAGGAGTCATGTTAGGCCGCAGTTAAAATTATAAATTTAAACCAAAACTTAGCACGAGGGTCTGCCCCTCTCTATTTATCTCTTCCTTCTTTAATTTTCGTGCTTATCCCCCCCAATCCTTCCCATCCTATATCCCCCTGAATAGGGCTAAGAGAGTTCACTCGATGCTGTCACTGTTCTTCCCCCACCTATCCTATCCCATCCTAATCAATCAATCATGAATACGAAACCAGCTCGTTACCACTGAACTAGCCAGAGGTAATTATGTGTTTATTTTTGTCATGGCCAGTTTATGGCAGTCATCGTGAGCAGTCATCCTAATGGCAGTGGATATCCTGGTTATGTATTTAAGCACGTGTGAGACTTGTGAAAGAAAGAAAATAATTTTTTTTCATATACTAACTGGATTTAAAAACAAATGCACACTTTTTTCTATCTTGTGAAAGCTGCAATTGTATTTCCAGAATAATAAATAAAAGAAATAATTGATATAATTTCATGTGTATTTATTTAGTTATACCTTTAAATTCATATAATTTATATACATATAGGGTTCCTTCGCTCTTACTCCAAAGGGCTTGGGTGTAATCCTGGATTACATATATACATATCGATATTAATACATACATATTTGCATACATAAATAAATACATGTGTATATGTATATATATGTATATATATATATATATATATATATATATATATATATATATATATATATATATATATATATATAGTTCCGGTTTTACGTCACGGACTCCCTTATCAACCAAGGGCTAGGACGGTTGCCTTCTTGCGAAGGACTTGTTTTGGCAGATGTAATCCTTACGCTGAGTGCATGCCTTTGCTAACCTCAGACCGTGGCGGGGCGCGAACCCTCGACATGACGCCTCAGAGTCGGAGACGCTACCGACTGAGCCACGGCGACTACTATATATATATATATATATATATATATATATATATATATATATATATATATATATATATATATATATATATATATCGTACTTTTATATTTATAAACACTCTCTCTCTCTCTCTCTCTCTCTCTCTCTCTCTCTCTCTCTCTCTCTCTCTCTCTCTCTCTCTCTCTCTCTCTCTCCTTGATATGTATGACTATGAAGCCCCAGTGGTGTTTCTACTGCTCATCTAATTAATGCATGCATATGCATATGTACCTACTTATTATTCTAACCTGAAAATTGTTATTCTATATCTGCTTCAAATTGTCTACGGTAGTACTGTTGAAGAATGAAATGTAACTTAAATGATAGCACTCAACAAGGGCAACTGAAAATATTGTCACAAATATTACTCTTCAATTATTACACTATATTTTATTATTAATTACTTGCTATGATATTTAAAATTAATTACAAATTCCATTAATATTTTATTTATACATAACCACATAGATTGTAATGTTTATCAACTGCAATATCATGGGAGCGCCCATGTGCACATGTCCCCATGTATAGATATCTGAATAAATAAATAAAAAAGGATAATGATATTGATAGTAATAATAATAATGATGATGATGATGATAATAATGATAATGATAATTACAATAATAATAATAATAATGATGATGATGATGATGATGATGATGATGATGATGATGATGATGATGATGATGATGATGATGATGATGATGATGATGATGATGATGATGATGATGATGATGATGATGATGATGATGATGATGATGATGATGATGATGATTATGATTATGATTATGATTATGATTATTATTATTATTATTATTATTATTATTATTATTATTATTATTATTATTATTATTATTATTATTATTATTATTATTATATAGTACATCCTCGCTTCTTTTTGTGTTTTATTTATGGGCCTTTTTTTGCTTCATATTGTGCTGTGATATAACAGTTTATTTTGCATATATATATATATATATATATATATATATATATATATATATATATATATATATATATATATACAAATGTGTGTGTGCATATATATGTATATATATATATATATATATATATATATATATATATATATATATATATATATATATATATATATATATATATAGATAGATAGATAGATAGATAGATAGATAGATAGATAGATAGATATGTGTGTGTGCACACAGTATATATGATAAAAAGTAGAACTATTACCATACAGTCTAAAATGGTAGCAAAAGGGTCATTAAAGAATATATAAACAATATTTGAAGTACTTATTAATTTCGTAACCTAATCTTATCACTTTCTCAAAGTACTTTGAGAAGGTGACCAGATTTGGTCACGAAATTTATAAGCACTTCAAATATTTTTACGTTGTTTTGGGCCTGTTTTTTACCATGGAATAACAATTTTATCAACTCAAGTAGTAACCTTTAAATCTAAATACCAAATTCGTGTATATTTAATTGATACTTTATGTAAGGTAGAAAAATATACTTATATTAAGCCATAATGTGTAACAGTATCACAAATACATTTCCAGTTATACTCGTATG
>JAXCGZ010000261.1:60000-67500 GCA_037179515.1 Halocaridina rubra
TATTTCCATGCGGTGGATGGATTCGGATTCGGTTTTACGTCACGAACTCCCTTTTCTACTAAGGGCTAGGACGGTTGCCTTCTTACGAAAGACTTGTTTTGTCAGATGTAATCGTTACCCTGAGTGTATGCCCTTACTAACCTCATTCCGCATTTCCATGCGGTATATTTTTATTTTTATTTTTCTCTTTCTTCACAAAAATTGGATTCTTATTAAATCCAATGAACCTTACCTAACCTAACCTAATTCATATCCACTGGTCTTAAGCCAGTGTTCAATTGAGCAATATATTCAGATCAATGGCAATCAGCACTAGAAGTTGTACTCCTGTAAATTGACCACGTGTCAATTTTCCGTCTAGAAATTTGCCGTGCACGAAGTTTGTATATATATATATATATATATATATATATATATATATATATATATATATATATATATATATATATATATATATATATATATATATATATATATATATATATATATATATATATATATATAATAGGTTGAAATTTTTATTTACTGGGTGAAGTTACATAGTACGGTTAAAGTTGTTTTTATATGAAAGAGTTTTGAACATTTAATACACTAGGTTAGGTTAAACACATCGGTTTAGGTTTTTACATGAATCAGTTTAATCTGTTAACTATGCATAGCTAAGTTAATTACAGTGGTTTATGTCTGTGCATATCAGGGTCAATAATTAATATCCTCGGTGAAGGTAATTAGCATAAGGGGGAATATTCATCCATTAACTTGCTTGGTTAGGCTGTTTTGTTTGGTTAAATTTTTTGTGTGTAGTTTTATCTCTATATATATTCATTATTACCATCACAATCACCATCGCCTCTAACGCCGTGCGACGCAAAGGACCTCATTGATATACCACCACTCATTTCTTTTGTGTGCCTTCACCTCCATTCATCTCCAGCCTCGAAGCATCTCATAGTCATCACCTAGGTAGTTCCGGGTCTTCCAATTCTTCTGGTGTCCTGAGGAGTCCAGTTAACATTGTCACAAACTAGTCTATTTGGGGCGGAGCAAAAAAATATATCCAAGCAAACCATCTCATTCTCCCCGTCGTCATGACCTCATCCATGTAGAGAACTTAGGTCATTTCCCCAATGATGTTATATATTTTTTTTTTATTATTTTTTGTATTACTGTGACACCGGGACGGGCAAAGAAAACTGGCCTCATCGAGCCCGGGCACCAAGAAAACTTATGAGAAAGAGTAACAACATTTTATTCTTCTTAAAGTTCTCTTCTTAGACCGACAGAACTTTTTTGATATGGTTTAATTGTCATGCTAGAATTCATGTCCATACAAAATCTTCAGTCTACTAGAAGTCAAGTAAATTTCTTAGCCTGTCTATTGTTTGATTTACTTAATATAAGAGTTTCTATTCCAAGGTAGGCTTTTCAACCTGTCATTGGGATCAGTCAGACAATTAATCCTTGAGAAATTGTGTGGCTACTTAATTTAATCTTTCACCAAATTGTGGTCACCGCGGCAGAGTGGTAACATTAGCGACTTTGATTTGTCGCCTCGAATGTTCGCGGCCCGCTACGGTGTGATGCTAGAATGGGCATTCACTCAGGGTAATGATCACATTTGCCGAAACTAAAAACCTTCGCAAGAAGGCAGTGTCCTAGCCCTTAGTAGAAAAGGGAGTCGCTAACGTAAAACCGACCACAATCTTTCACCAAATTCCAATTCAAGAGAGCCTTTGTTGGATATTATTCTATATACAAAAGCCACAAACCCCCTTATTACAGGGAAAATGGCTGAGTCAAAGCAAAAAAAATTTAAAACGCCAAAAAACTTAAATCTTTGTTTGAGGGAAATACGAAGGAGGGGAGTACCATTCCCCTCGCTCCTCCCCATTTAGTAGACTTTTAAGACATGCAGGGGAACACTGAGGAGGTATTCTTTTACATGTGCAGTGTCTCACTTTATATATTCCGCTTCTCTCTGTTCTGTAAAACTGTTGCCCCTACAGATGAGTACATAATAGATATATAGATAGATAGATATTACGGTATTCAGTCATTACTCTACTTATCAATAAAAAAAGAGATCGGCCGTTTTTTTTTTTTTAATATTTAGACATGTGGTATTTTTTTTATTTTTTTTTCGTCATTCAACCAGTCATGCTTCTTCTTCTTCTTCTTCTTCTTCTTCTTCTTCTTCTTCTTCTTCTTCTTCTTCTTCTTCTTCTTCTTCTTCTTCTTCTTCTTCTTCTTCTTCTTCTTCTTCTTCTTCTTCTTCTTCTTCTTCTTCTTCTTCTTATTCTTCTTATTCTTATTCTTATTCTTATTCTTATTCTTATTCTTATTCTTATTCTTATTCTTATTATTATTATTATTATTATTATTATTCAGTGCATGTAAATATATCGGTGAGAAAGACTAATAACTCTTTTTGCTGATATGAATACCACAAACTCTCTCTCTCTCTCTCTCTCTCTCTCTCTCTCTCTCTCTCTCTCTCTCTCTCTCTCTCTCTCTCTCTCTCTCTCTCCCCAGATATGTATGACTATAAAGCCCCAGAGGCACTTTTCTTGTTCATCTAATTAGTTATTTATATATGTATATAAGCATGTATGCGTGTGTTATGTGCGTATACATAAATACATGTGCATTCATGTATATGTATATGTACCTACTCATTACTCTAATCTCAAAATTCTCCTTCAAATTGTCTGTAAATCTTTCTGTGGGAACTTTTGAAAATCTTCCATGTAAAGTGGAGATCTTGACTTGAGTGATGGCACTCTGGAAGGGCTAATGAAAAAAGTCATTACTACATGTAAACTAACCTCTGTGCTTTGACTGTTTTTTTCCCTTTGTGTGACATTGCCTCGTCTCTGCCTTGTCCTTAACCTTTTTCTTTTCCTTCGTCTTGGTATTTTCTCGTGCCCCGGCCTTTATTGATGGGGGCTGTTTCTGCCTGTCCCGGTGTCACACATAAAAAAAAAAATACTAGACTAATGGCACCCAACAGCCGCTTATGTAAACACGATCAAGCTAAGCGATGTACAATATATATTTTACTCTTAATTAATAATCGCAGAGTTCTCTTCTGCCATCAATCAATTGTTACACTATATTTTATGCTTAATTACTTGCTATGATTTTTTTTATAAATGATTCGAAAATTCCATTAATATTTGATTCATACATGACCAAATATAGATTGTAATGTGTTAAAATTCATCTCTTTCTTCTTCTTTTCTGGTATCTTTTTTATTATATTTTTTAATGATTATTTGCATTTTTTATAAGATATACTTTTTTTTATTTTACGTCATGGACTCCCTTTTCTACCAAGGGCTAGGACGATTGCCTTCTTGCGAAGGACTTGTTTTGGCAGATGTAATCGTTACCCTGAGTGCATTGCCCTTGCTAACATTAGACCGTGACAGGGCGCGAACCCTCGACCTGACGTCTCAAAGTCGCGGACGCTACCGCTTGAGCCACGGTGACATTAGATATCCTTTACGTTCATTATTTATACTTAGTTTAATCTTTCTTTATTGATACATATTATTAATTAATGGAGTTATTTATTTATTTACTTATATGTATTAATATGTACGTGTATATGTGTATATATAACCTTTATTTATTTTTTTATATTCTTTATTCATATAAAAATAGAAAGTAACATCTAATGCTGTGTACTTACTGAAGATATTGAGTTGACAGGAGCTACCACAGAATGGATGCCTTTTTCCACTTAGCACGCTTTTTGTCTATCTATATATATGGTATCAAAGAGTAGGGATCATCAGGTAGGGCCTTAGCGAGGTACTCCTTCACCTCGAAGGATTTGAAAAAAATTTAAAATTCTGTTCCAACTTTTGGTCTACTCTGTATATTTATCTATCTGACTCTCTCTCTCTCTCTCTCTCTCTCTCTCTCTCTCTCTCTCTCTCTCTCTCTCTCTCTCTCTCTCTCTCTCTCTCTCTCTCTCTCTCTCTCTCTCTCTATATATATATATATATATATATATATATATATATATATATATATATATATATATATATATATATATATATATGATTACCTAATTGTGATTACCTAATTGTGTTTACGGGAAAGAGCCCCAAGCTCGTATCTTCCCGTCTCCTGATCGGTTCCATTTTATACTTAGTCATACTTATCATACCTGTCCTTAAAACTATGGATTGAGATACCATTAACTACCTCCTCGCTTAGCCAATTCCAATTATCAACTACTCTTACACTGAAAAAGTATTTCCTTACATCCTGCGAAGAAGTTTTCTTACCAAGCTTCAAACTATGACCTCTAGTTCTAGAGCCAGCCATATCAAAATATCGATCCCTATCCACTATCATAACCATGAAGGAATTTAAAGACTGTCACCATATCCCCCCTCACTCTTCTAGCTTCGAGTGATGGTAAGTCTAATTCCCTCAGCCTCTCATCATAACTGAGATTGCGTATTTCTGGCACCAGTTTCGTGGCATGTCTTTGAACTTTTTCAAGCTTAGCTATGTGCTTTTTCAAGTGCGGATTCCAAAAGGGGGCTGCATATTCGAGTTTTGGCCTCACATAGGTTACATAAATATTTCTGAACATTTCTTTGTCCATGTGCCTGAAGGCTACCCTTACATTTGATAAGAATGCATATGCTGCCCTTACTATGCCATTTATATGTATTTCTGGAGACAAATCTGCCAGTTTGTCTACTCCTAGATCTCTCTCATTTTCTGTCTCTTGAAGTTGTACTCCAGCCACCGAGTAGTCAAGCTTGGCCTTCTTGCACTTGTACCCATTCTCATTACCTTACATTTTGAGGTATTGAATTTCATTAGCCACTTTTCTGACCACTCATGCAGATTATTTAGATCCTCCTGAAGTTCTCTACCATTGTTCTCGTTTTTTTACTTTCTTCACAATCTTTGCATCATCTGCAAACATATTCATGAATGAATTTACAGACTCTGGTAGGTCATTTACATATACAAGGAACAAAAGTGGCCCTAAAACTGAACCCTGTGGAACTCCACTACTAACTCTTCTCCATTCAGACACTGAGTGTCTTACTCTAACCCTCTGTTCCCTTCCTTCTAAGTAAGTTTTTATCCATTCCAAAACATTTCCACCTATTCTAGCCATTGATTGCAGCTTCCTAATAAGTCTCCCATGTGGAACAGTGTCAAACGCTTTCTGGAAGTCTAGGAATATGCAATCTGCCCAGCCCTCTCTTTCCTGTAAGATTCGGCTTACCTCATCATAAAATTCTAATAAGTTTGTTACTGTTGATCTACCTTCTCTGAAGCCATGTTGCCTCACTGACAAAAAGTTGAAGGATTCCAAGTGAAGAAAGATATGTTTCCTTAGTAGTTTCTCCATAACTTTGCAAACTATGCTGGTCAAGGAAACTGGTCTATAGTTCAGAGCCGTATCCCTCCTTCCCTTTTTGAAGATAGGTATCACATTTGCTTGTTTCCAGCATCTTGGAATCTCCCCCGACTCCAGTGACTCCTTAAATATGATACTTAGTGCCACTGATATTGTGTTTGCGCATTTTTTAAGCACATGAGGGGATATGTCATCGGGGCCTGTAGCTTTATGAACATCTAAATCCATCAGCGCTTTGTATACCTCTGTGGCTGTAAGATTGATGTTCTCTAATACCGGCCCTTGAGCTTCTATCACTGCAATCTGAGGGGGTGGGGTATTTTCTACTGTAAATACTGACTGAAACTCCTTGTTCAATTCTTTGCAGATCTCTTCATCCGTCTCAGTGATGCTTCCATGTATGTATGTATGTGTGTGTGTCACACACGTGCATACTCTCATTGAACATTACTGTAATGAATAATGATATGAGTGTGATTCTTAATTTAAATCTGGTCTTAAGTATGTTAGACATAATGATGATGAATGAAGTCATATTGTTAAATATGTTGAATTGTACCAATTCCCAAAATGGTGAACTTATTAAAATGGTTAAATATTAAGATAAGTTTCAGTGAATATGTATAATGAAGGAAAAAACAAGAGAATAATGTTCATTATACTTGATACATACAGGGTGTCCACAAAGTCCGGGTACATAGGAAATTTCACTGGTTCCGGTTCCGGTTTTACGTCACGGACTCCCTTATCAACCAAGGGCTAGGACGATTGCCTTCTTGCGAAGGACTTGTTTTGGCAGATGTAATCCTTACGCTGAGTGCATGCCTTTGCTAACCTCAGACCGTGACGGGGCGCGAACCCTCGACCTGACGCCTCAGAGTCGGAGACGCTACCGACTGAGCCACGGCGACTACACATAGGAAATGTCACTATGCAGACCTATTCAATCGAGTTCACCTGAATTTTGTAAAGCGCATCAAATTATGCATTGAAAATGATGGAAATCATATTGAAAATATTATTTATTAACATTAGATTTAAATAAAATTGTTTTGTTTTAAAAGTATGTGTTAATCTCCTGTGTACCCAGATGAAGTCTGGGTACACAGCAGATTAACACATACTTTTAAAACAAAACAATTTTATTTAAATCTAATGTTAATAAATAATATTTTCAATATGATTTCCATCATTTTCAATGCATAATTTGATGCGCTTTACAAAATTCAGGTGAACTCGATTGAATAGGTCTGCATAGTGACATTTCCTATGTACCCAGACTTTGTGGACACTCTGTATATGTTTAACCCAACCTAACCTAATTTTACCCATTAAGCTTAACTTAACCTAACATAAAATATTATTTGTTTTGGCATTTTATAAACGGAAAAATGCATTATATAAAAAAAAGAATAATGTCACGTTTAATACGAAATGTTTAACCTAACCTAACCTAATGCGAAAAAGCATCCTTTTAAGCATAAATCAGACTCTATCTATATACTACTCAGAGGTTGATATCCTCCTTGTAAGGGACTTGGCCGAGTCACAGCGCACGCCTATTCGAGTATTCTAGTTGGAATTTTCCCGCCAGAACCCCTCCGTATGCATCCCTTGGCTTTTAGGAAGATACGAAAGGGAATTTCCCAGTCCCCCTTCTACCGCACATTTACTCTAATTTTATGCCGGTACGCAGGGGAACACGGAGCGGTATTTTAGGAAGATACGGAAGGGAATTTCCCAGTCCCCTTTCTACCTCCCATTTATTCGAATTTTATGACGATACGCAGGAGAACACGGAGGCGGTATTCATGTCCACCTCCCTAATCAAGGAAAAGGCATGCAGAGTAAGGGAAAATGAGCTCTTGGAGGCAGAGAACGCCCGATACCTTCCATGGATAGGACCCCGCCCATCGCAAAGTTATTTATGTATAATATGACATTGGGCTCAGTCATTGTTAATAGGCAGGAAATGCCTTCACGCCACGAGGAAGCGATTCTCAGTAAAAAAAATAGCTCTTCTCACTTCCGTTTATGGACGTGCGTACGTATATGTAGGTGTCTGTGTGTGCGTATAGGTATGTTTTTGCGTGTGCGTATAT
>JAXCGZ010000261.1:72500-82500 GCA_037179515.1 Halocaridina rubra
TTAGTAGAGTAGTAATTTGTTACTTGACTGAAAGCACAGGTAACACACCTGTAAAACCCACGTAGCTAACCTCAAACCTATGTCAATAACCCCACAGACCCACAACATTACATCATCAACCACATAATGGAAATCAAACGGAAGGTGATAATTATACCAATCATTATTGTAGGATGGTAATTATGAATGTAATTGCTTTGTTTTAGAGGTACACACCAATTAAACTCTTAAAAAGAAAACTTCATTTTGTTATTGATATCTGATAACGGTGTTTATTTGAATGTTTCATGTGTCTTTGATTCAGTGTTCAGAATTATATGTAAATTCGTCACCACTGGTAAAGTTGGAAAGATAGTTTAAAATGAACAGACACATTTAGTAGAATATTTACTGTTCTAGCAGTTATAAGGGCATCTTGCTTTCGTCTTCTAGACCCTCAGTGTTACAGTAGGTGTAACTTCATATGAACTTTAAATACCTTATCAGTGAACTATTGGTTCGAAGCCGGGACAGAAGACGGTATCTGTACCATTTAGATAGTTGATGATCGCATAAGTTCTGGATCCATTTTTTTTACTTATTTATTTATTTATTTTTTTTTTGCATAAAGTCCATTGAGAGTTATTTTATACAAAGGGAAAAAAATAATGTGCTGAGACTTTCCATCGGGGTCCAGTTTCCCAACCATAAATTTCCATATATATATATATATATATATATATATATATATATATATATATATATATATATATATATATATATATATATATATATATATATATATATTTAGAACAAATCAACAGCTTCTCAAATGTTTGATGAATCCCGGTGGAGGGTGAAAATTTTTAGCAACTTTTGTTCCATTTTATGCCTTTCTAAGTGTGAATTGATCTTTTAATTATTGTCTTCGTGCCATGTAGACTACGTTATATATATATATATATATATATATATATATATATATATATATATATATATATATATATATATATATATATATATATATATATATATATATATATATATATATATATATATATATATATATATATATATATATATATATATATATATATATATATATATATATATATATATATATATATATATATATATATATATATATATATATATATTATTTTCTTGTCCTTTGTTTTTACCTTTCCATTGTGTTTTTTCCCGTCTCACAACTCTTTCAATTACCATTTCGTAAATCGTTTAATTTCCAGAGACTTGAAGCACACGAGTTTCAGAATAGTCTTTTGTATCTCTTGTGACCCCCCCCCCCCACCGACCTTGTTCCTCCCCACTGTGGTTCTCCAAACTATATCCCCCCATTTATTGGATAATTTTTACTTTTCAACTCTTCCAAGATTCATGTTTAATGCCAAACTCTATTGGTGATATTTTGGTCCCCGGTAGCTGTGTGGTAAATCGCGCAAGTCTGGAAGCGACGAGTCTGGAAAATGCAAGTTCTATTCTGCCGCTGGGCGTTTGGAAGGGCATCTAGCCAAAATCCCCCTTTAGCTCCAATCAGGAACTCATTTTGACACAAACAGAACAAAAATTAAATATTATTCCATGAATATGAGGAACTGAACGTGATCGGCTTTACGTCACGGACTCCCTTTTCTACTAAGGGCAAGGACGCTGCCAGCTTGCGAAGGACTTTGGTTTTGGCAGGTGTGATCGTTACCCTGAGTGTATCTCATTGTTAACCTCAGACCGTGGCGGGTCGTGAACTCTCGACCTGTACTTGGTAATTCTGTTCTTTCTCGGCTGCATGTACCAATGAGAACTCATCCCCCCCCCCCTTTTTTCCACCAAATAATAATCTTTCATTACTTTAAATGTAATAATTTTAATGCAATTTAAATCAATTTTTAAAACCATCTTTGAATATCCATTTCCTAAGCAAATAATTTACAAATTATGCCAGTATTTTTTTTTAAAGATATTTGTGTCACAGTGCGTCCCCATTCTAATGTAGATAGACGCTGACAGGTTGGAACAGGGGAATTAAGGCTGGGTGCTCTTCTTTAATCCCTTCGACTGGATCGAACCCTCAAATGATAGGCTAGTCAATTCCCAATTTGTGCGCTGTACCACTGAACTACTGCGGGTCTCGTTGTTACTTCCAGTATAACGTTGCGTAATTAAATAACTGTAATTTTATTGAGATGAACATGTCATATAATCGCTTTGCATCTAAACAGACTTTTTTCTGCAAATTCTTGAAAGTTCATTATTTATACTTTTTAATATGTAATAAATCAATGAATATATGTATGTAGGAAAAATAAATAATTGAATAAATAAATATATATATATATATATATATATATATATATATATATATATATATATATATATATATAGATATATATATATATATATATATATATATATATATATATATATATATATATATATATATATATATATATATATATATATATATATCAAATAAGCACATTACATATGTGAAAACATGAATAATTTTTTTTTTACCCCGACCGGGACTCGAACCTAGGACTTATGATTACTAAGTCAAGGCGCTACCACTACACCACAGAAGGTTAAAAGGAATCCAACCTTATAGCTTATATCTGCTATACTTAGGAATGAACGCATTCTAACTGAATGCCACTATTTTCATATTACAGATTCCCCAACCTCACTCGTGGCTTCATTTTAGCATTTACTTCAATTCCCAATCTCATTCGGGCATGAAATATCAAATAAGCACATTACATATGTGAAAACATGAATAATTTTTTTTTTACCCCGACCGGGACTCGAACCTAGGACTTATGATTACTAAGTCAAGGCGCTACCACTACACCACAGAAGGTTAAAAGGAATCCAACCTTATAGCTTATATCTGCTATACTTAGGAATGAACGTATTCTAACTGAATGCCACTATGTTCATATTACAGATTCCCCAACCTCACTCGTGGCTTCATTTTAGCATTTAATTCAATTCCCAATCTCATTCGGGCATGAAATATCAAATAAGCACATTACATATATGAAAACATGAATAATTTTTTTTTACCCCGACCGGGACTCGAACCTAGGACTTATGATTACTAAGTCAAGGCGCTACCACTACACCACAGAAGGTTAAAAGGAATCCAACCTTATAGCTTATATCTGCTATACTTAGGAATGAACGCATTCTAACTGAATGCCACTATGTTCATATTACAGATTCCCCAACCTCGCTTATTTGATATTTCATGCCCGAATGAGATTGGGAATTGAATTAAATGCTAAAATGAAGCCACGAGTGAGGTTGGGGAATCTGTAATATGAACATAGTGGCATTCAGTTAGAATGCGTTCATTCCTAAGTATAGCAGATATAAGCTATAAGGTTGGATTCCTTTTAACCTTCTGTGGTGTAGTGGTAGCGCCTTGACTTAGTAATCATAAGTCCTAGGTTCGAGTCCCGGTCGGGGTAAAAAAAAATTATTCATGTTTTCACATATGTAATGTGCTTATTTGATATTTCATGCCCGAATGAGATTGGGAATTGAATTAAATGCTAAAATGAAGCCACGAGTGAGGTTGGGGAATCTGTAATATGAACATAGTGGCATTCAGTTAGAATGCGTTCATTCCTAAGTATAGCAGATATAAGCTATAAGGTTGGATTCCTTTTAACCTTCTGTGGTGTAGTGGTAGCGCCTTTACTTAGTAATCATAAGTCCTAGGTTCGAGTCCCGGTCGGGGTAAAAAAAAAAATTATTCATATATATATATATATATATATATATATATATATATATATATATATATATATATATATATATATATATATATATATATATATATATGAGACGTTTATATATGCGAGGACGACAAAAATGGCAGATGCAAATAAATAAGTGAAAAAATATATATATAAATAAATAAACTTAAACTTAGATAAAGTACTACACTATCTTCTACCTAATATATTTAACGTATACAAACGTATTATTTGGTGCGCGTGATTGATTACCTAATAATTATTGTGATTTCTATATACAATGAAATTATTCTACATTTTAAATGCATGGAAGAAAGTATCAAACTATATATGCGTCAGGACTCTCCATATTATATATATATATATATATATATATATATATATATATATATATATATATATATATATATATATATATATATATATATATATATATATATATATATATATATATATATATATATATATATATATATATATATATATATATATATATCTTTCTAGGGCGAGTTCAGCTTTCTTGACAATAAAGGCGAAGATGACGTCATTCACCTCCTCCCCCATGTGCTATACCTGACCCTATGCTTTATTAAACCATTACTAAATACCTTCCATTTTGTATTATAGATATGTATATGCTCGTTGCACTTGTTAGGTTATAATCTGCTGGTTAAATTTATGGCTAAATTATATGTTGTACTTGAATAGAGATGAGGATATGTAGAATTCTAAAAATTGAACCGAAAATGACGTCACTTAGCTCCTCCCACGTGCGCAATAGGTGACCTTCTCTAGAAAGATCTGTGTATTTTTATATAAGTGACAGTATTTGAAGTAATTGATAATGCTTGCATTTTATATAATGGTTAGGTTGTAATCGTTTGGTTAAAAGTTACTAAGTAGTTAAAATATATACCTGACTGAAGCATTAGTAATATGTTAGCAATTCCCGTAATGGTTAGGTTATAATTGAGGTTAAAGTTATTGATAAGTAAATACATATACCTCAATGAAGAAATGGGTCATTTCATGTTTCCCTTTCCCATAATGGTTAGGTTATAATTGGCGGTTAAAGTTATAAAGTAAAATATATGTACCTGACTGAAAAATGGGTGATATTAGTAAATATATATGAACACAGGCGTGGATGACGTCACACAGTCCCTCCCACATGCGCGAAACCTGACTATTTCATAGAGGAACTATGTATTTATAACCTTTAAGACTATATATTAATTAAGTAATATGTATCCCTCCTAGAACAGGCTAGGTTATAATATATTGGTTAAAGTTATTATTAAATATATGTACATACAAAACTAATAATGGATAACGCCACAAAGCTTCTGCCATTTGTACGGTGAATAACTATCTCTGATTTATACATTTTCGTTCAAAAATGTTAAATTTGTGCTTTAGGTAATACATAAGAATGAATCCCCATAGTGGTTGGCTAGATTGCTTTCTAAATAACTATGTTCGGTAAATAACAACCCCTGTTTAATAAATTTGTTTTATATATTTCATATTGTATTGTAGGTAGTAAATATGTATAAGTCCTCACAGAGGTTAGGTTATTATCTGTTGGTTAGGTTTCTTTCAAAATAACTATGCATATTTTATTAAAAATAATTTTTTAATAGTAGTTATGATTTTAGCTCCTCCCACTTGTTCAATTAGTAACCTCTTTTATTAACCTTATAACCCTATTTTAATTAGGTAAAAATCTGCTAAATTTCTATCAGTGGTCCAAGAATACTTTGTTAATTGAGTCTGGTCATAAATTGAATAAACTTATCTAGCTAAAGAAATTTAATATTAGGGTGTCTTCTGCATGTACAGGCGAAGATGACGTCACTTAGCCTCTCCCAAGTGCGCACTGGGTGAGCGTGTGTTGTTGTGTATTTTACATTTGTGTATTCTGAATTTATATATGTATATATATATATATATATATATATATATATATATATATATATATATATATATATATATATATATATATTATATGTATATATATATATATATATGTATATATATATATATATATATATATATATATATATATATATATATATATATATATATATATATATATATATATATATATATATATATATATATATATATATATATATATATATATATATATATATATATATATATATATATATATATATATATTTCAAAGGCCCTTAGATAAAATACTAATGATTAAATACTAGAGTTCGTTGTCTATGTTGTCAAACATTTTGAAGACCGATACTGGACACTGTGGATAGGCGGACCAGCAGTTGCCGTACGCTCTGCCATAGTATTCAGCATTGACGTAGTCGTACAGCTCGCTAGATGTCGTACCGTATGATGCTCTGAAGAAGAGGGATGGAAGGAGAGTAGAGGAGAATTAATAATTGTTTTAGAATAGAAAGTAGTCTTGAATTATCAGACCAAATCTAAAATAATTATATAGTTATATACCAGTAGCTGATAGAAGTATTTGAGAATATAGATTCGGATTCCCTATATATTGCAAAATGTGTTACAGTTATGCCCACCTTACCAGCTTTAGCTAGCTTTAGTGGCATGTGTCAAAAAACAAGTGTGTGTGTGTGTTTTGGGTGAAGGACAGATATAACTACCTCTAACCAGATGTCTAAAATACTGCAAACTGATAATCCAGCTCTATGCATAGATAGTTTTATGCAACCCCTCAGAGCTAAAACTTTACATTGTCCATATCTACATTGATGGCCTGTTGTTGGGATCTAACTTCGACACCTTTCTAGAGTAAATGACTACGTATTTGGTAACAGTGTCCCAGCCATTGGTATCTCTTGATGTTTTTGACGTTTTTATTTTGGTGTCCTGGACATTTGTTGCTCATTATATTTGCGTGTCATATCAGATGTAGTTTAGGCTACATTATGCTATGACGCTAGCCATTGGAGGACAAATTTGTGCGGGGACCCCAACGTCCAGGACTGATTTGCCGGAGATGCAGTCATACAGGACTCAAATACCCAAGTGCCAGCAAAAACTACTTACGTAAGCAGAATGTTGATGATTTCACCCAGGAGTCCATCATCTCGAAGAGGGGATTCGGATACTTCGCAGACAGCTCGAAGTAAACACGATTTGCCATCCAGACCAAACCTTTAGAAGAGAATGTGGCAATACAGGCATAAATATCTGTATAGTCTATTCATCTAAACATGGTATGAATGCTACGCCCCTTTTAACTATAGAGGCATATACCTTTTGATGCTATCCAAATCACACTTTCCAAAAAGAAATCGATTACAAGGCTAGATAAAGTGGATTGTCTATTCATCTTAATGTAGTATGGAGGTCACGAACATTCTCTCTCCTGTATTACTGAACTGTGATATAAGTTATATAAATTTTTTGTTGGCCAAAGAATGCTGAGGGTGGCTGTGCCAGGAAGAAGGGGGAAAGGTAGACTAAAGAGGAAGTTTATGTATATGAATAAGGGAGACATGAGGGTGTGAAGTGTGATGAAGAAGGATGCTGGAGATAGGCTGATGTGGAGATGATTGATCTGCTAAAGCGACCCTTTCAGTTTTTCCCTGACGGGAGAAACTGACAGATTTGATTGATTTGTCGTCCACTTCAGCAGAGTATGTTATATCAGTGGCAAGAACCTGTATATAGTCTATTCCTCTAAACATGATCTTGAAGCCACCCCCATTCACATAAATTTTCAGATACCTTGTGATTACTGTTTGATGCTTTGACCAAACCTCTAGAAAAGTATATGATGACCCTGGCATGAAGTTGTTGATTGTCTGTTCCAGTGGTTTTCAGCCTTTTTATGCCCATAGCCTACTATTGGCATCTATAAAAGCTCATGCCCCATTGCCATTGAGAATTGTGTAATGATGATCATAATATAATTATAAAGCATATTCAAAACACTGTTAGATTTTTTTTTTCAATTATGAAGTTAATCATGACATCCATTTACTGTAAATAATTCATATGCATTGTTATCAAATCTCAATTTACACTTTCATTTATTAATTAAGCTTAGATGTCTGTGGCCCACCAGTTGGCCATGACCCACAGGTTGAGAACCACTGGCCTATTCAGTTCAACATGGTCTGGACACCACGTCCCTTCTAAGTCTAGTACTACAAAGATTTCTAATAAGGGCTGTGGCAAGGTGACTTCCAGTCCAAATTTCGAGGAGAGAAAATAGTATTTTTCTGTCCGTCCTAAATATGATCTGTAAGTGACATGCCATCCAAGTTTAGTGCCTTGTTCCATTTCTTTTTCCTCCCGTCCTTCCAGACTCAATCTCCATTCTTCTCATCCACCCCCTATTTTACTCAGTGCTTCCACCCACCTCTTCCTCATTCACTTACCTGGAGAATTTTAAATGAGTTGAGAATATATCATTCATTCCTCTTTCATTACCATTTGTTTTCTTCATCTCCCTACCCATAACCAGAATATCTCCCCATCAGCTCTTCTGTGACTCACCTTCCAAGAGCATATATGAGTACAAAATAGCTCAGCCATCCATCCTCACACCTTCATAGCAGGACTCTCCCTCGTGAATGAATTCTCCCCAACTAACCCCATTACTCAATCCATCACCCACCCTTTCACCCTCAGTTACTCACCTGTCAAGTGTATATGAGTACAAAATAGATCACCCACCCATACTCCTACCTCCATATAAGAATTCACCCTCATAAGAGAATTCTTCCCCCATCTCGCCCCATTACTCAATCTATCACCCACCTTATCTCTCCCAAATACTCACTTGCCAAGTGCATCTATGATTACAGAAAAGATCCCCCCTCTCTCCTCACACCTCCATATAAGGACTCACTCTCATGACTGATTTCTCACCCCACCATCACGTCATTGCTCATTCCATCACCCCCTAATTACTCACCTGCCAAGTGTATCGATGAGTACTGAGTATATACCCATCCTGTCATTATCCATCCTTCCGTATGTTATCTGGGAGGCATTAGGTAATTTAATGGTGAAGGGTAACTCTATATCCAGGAAACCAGCTGTTAAGAGGAGAGAAAGAATACAAGAGTGAGCATAAAAGGACCACATTATCCTCATATAAGGGTGGCCTAGTCAGTGCACACCCATTCAGCTGAAGACACTTACAATGGACATTCAACTTTTTTCACTAATTGCTAATACATCCATCCTTTATATCCAGGAATCCAGCTGTTAGGAAGGGTGAGAAAGAGTACAAAAATGAGTATACAAGGACCACATTTCCTCTCACTATGGGTGGCGAAGTCAAAGCACACATTCATCCACCAGGAGACCTACTTACAATGAGCTTTCAAGTTTGTTTTGCTCACTATTAATAACTCCATCTTCTATATTCAAGAAACCAGCTGTTAAGAAAAGAGAGAGAGAGTATCAGAAGGATATGGAAACTATTTTTAAGGAAGTGGTCGAGTCAGAGCACACACCTTTCCATTAGAAGGACCTTTAAACTTTATTTCACACAGTGCTAACTCATCCACCTTTTGAGTAGGAAACCAGCTGTCAGAAAGAGAGAAAGAGTGTGACCGCGAACATACACAGACTACAATCATCTTTATTAGGAGGTGGCCGAGTCAAAGCTCACCCATTCACCAATTCTTTCTGACAATCATACTACTAGGGTTCTGGCTGAAATTTTACAGCCGGAATCCCCTTGCATCTCTTGAATATTAGGGAGACAAATACGAGTTAGGTACTTCCACTGCCCTCGTTCATCCCCATTTTAGTGACTTTTACAGCATGCATGGAAGCACTGAGGTGGTATTTTAGTCCACCTCCCCAGAAGAAAAAGAATAAAATAGCTGATCAAGAGACACTGAAATATGGGAGGCAGAGAATGACAAGCTCATCAAAATACTTGTAAAATATATCAAATATTTGATAAAGCGTTTTAGACACATCCGTGAAGATACATACACTTTTTCTATACATGTAAGCTAAGTTTGCGTGGCTGGAAGACGGGTAGCTATGAGTAATTCTCTTTCACGTTTTGATAGTTTGGTGAGGTAACATTCACAGTGAAGTACAGTAGTAGTTTAATTAGCAGTTGTCGTATTATTATTATTATTATTATTATTATTATTATTATTATTATTATTATTATTATTATTATTATTATTATTATTATTATTTGTAGCTCGCGGATTGGTCGGTGCAGCAACTGCTTCTTCCCATCTACCTCCAGACTCTAGAACTCT